>OY744544.1:45901483-45986483 GCA_963556195.1 Sepiola atlantica
CGAAACTAATCGATAAGAAAATGCCTCAAATTTAGTCTTTCTCTCTCTCTCTCTCTCTCTCTCTCAATACTGTGACACACTGGACACACGTCTATTCACTTTTATGATATAGATTATTAGTTCATTGCTCATAAGAATTAAATGTGCACATGTCATTATTCTTTCCTTTCTTTTTCATTATTATCAGTTACTATTAAGATCAAGCCTTTTATCACAAAATTGAATTTGCCTATGTAATTATTGAAGTAAGTCGGACATACATATGTTCACTTTTATTATATAAAAGATATTTATTTTTTATGCTTGCCACATTTCAGCATAGAGTTGTGAGAGGTATAGTTTTTTACGGAAAGCAATTTTAAAACCCTTTTGTGTATATTTTGGAAATAGTCCAACGATTATGCGACGTTACACTGTATTAGCAGCAAAAACGAACCAAAAAAATGTCTTCAGTTATTATTTTGTTAGGGTTCCTCTCCCTAACCCAAACGCAATAACGGAAGACAAGTCCCATTAATTATTTTCTCCTCCCTCATTGCAACATATACATGTGCTGTCTCTGTTTATGTCTTTTTGTCTATCTAGGGATGCAATTGAAAACAAAGCCCTATACCAAATTAAAACAACTTTTCTCAGGTAAAATTTTTAAAGGATCCAATAGTGGTATTAATTGTGTATTAGAGTTTTTACAATAATATTAGATGGGGGGAGGGATTCTTTTCGAACTGTAAATACATAAGCAACAATGGCATTGTTTTACATTGTTTTAGAAATAAAAAGAAGAAAAATAGTAATATAGAGTTTTTATATATATATATATATATATATATATATATATATATATATATATATATATATATAATAAAAGTTTTATTTATACAAACGTATCATGGCTACATATCCAGAACATGTTTCAATCATAGCTTTGATAAGCTTGATTTCCTCAGACAAAAAATAATAAGTATTCATTCTCTATGTTTTCATATTGAAAAATGAAGCAAAATTTCCATCCATAAGGGTCACCTGACTAATATTATCTTTGAAACGTGGTTAGGGTTAAGTTTTCCTATAAGTCTTATGTATATATAAGCTCTATTTATTAGTGAGCACTATTATATAAACACAGGATAAAAATTCTCCGGGTTTTTATCCTGTGCATACACATCTTACCGGATTACACACACACACACACCCACACACACACATTATATATATATATATATATATATATATATATATATATATATATATATATATATATATATATATATATATAGTGTGTGATTTACTGTTTTATTATAGGTGAAATAAAAGAATGATTAATTATGTATAAAAGAGCATATATTTTTCATTTCAGAAAACACTGTATATTAGTTTGATCTTCCTAGATTCACTGGAAACTCAGCCCGCAGTGCTAAAGATACCAAATGTAACCGTTCTTCAGTCGATGTTCTGAACCAAAGGTATCGATTCACAATCAAATAATGTATAGTGTTCCTTGAAATAAAATTTTCATAATAAAGCTGCGTTACCATAAGGTTTTTTTTTTATATATACTTTAATCACAAAAAATACATGCTAAAATATTCCTTAATTTTTGGACTGAGTCATGTTTGAAAAAGATCTGTTTTAATTATTTTTAAAATTTGTAATAAATTTGTAATTTATTGAATAAGTCCCCTCATCTCTCTCCCTTAGCTATCTTTTCAGTGTTGCCATCTAATTTACATAGTGTCTGCATCCACTACAAACATGTATATTAGATGGAAAAATAAGTTTCTTTACCTATATTATCCATAAGAATAAAATAGAAATGAAGAGATTTATCATTTTTTAGTTATTCAAGAAGAAGGTCTTAATAGATATGTCAAGTTTAGAAATTTTCGAATTTTCAAATAATTTGTGGTGGTGGTCGTAGAGTATATATAATATATATGTCCATCGCAGACACGCATGCGCACATACATATATATTATATATGTATGTGCGCATGCGTGTCTGCGATGGACTTCAGTAAGGAGTCCCAAAATTATAGCAGCTATTGTATATTATTAAATATGTGCACATGTATGTGAGGAATAGTGAATTAGCATAGGAAGATTTAATATGTATGAAAATCAGCTAGGCGTGCAAGAAAGTCGTTTGAAATACATAATTATCAATAGCTAATTCCTCGGGTGTACGTGTTACTACATTGCTAACAGAAAAAAAGAGAATACGTAGAATACGCATACATGCATATATATATATATATATATATATATATATATATATATATATATATGATGTTTATATTCTTTCATACAATTACCAAAAAATATATATAATTTTAATATACAAGATAAATTGTCAGAAGAATTTTTAAAGTTTGCTTTGGCTTCTTTTTGTGTTTTTGTTCATTTTTGATTTGTGCCATTCTGTAGATTCTTCAGATTTCAGTAGAGAAAAATGAAAAAAACAAATTCATTAGACAATTTTTTGAAAGGTAATGGCTTTTTTTACATTTACATATAACATTTTTTACGTCTTGCCATTTTTTAGATGAGGATTGATAATTTATATTATTTGGATTATTTGGACTACTATTCTCATCTTGGTTCACAACGTTTTGACCAATGTATCTTCCGCCTTCTTCAGTGACAACCAATACTTGTCATAAACCGTTCCCACAAGTAATCGTTCATTCCATTCATCATTTTTAACCGTCTCATAATATTCTTCATTATTCAGTTGACAATCCATCCATTGCATTAATCCTTATCCTCGAGTGGCTTTTGGCCTTGATCAGTGATGACTCATTAGTAGGAAAAAAGTTTGAAATTTCGTATAACTTCCTAAGTTGACATAAAGATTCTCAAGTTCAAAAAGATGCATCTGAAGAAGATTGGAGGTTACATCGGCCGAAACGTTGTGAAAATAACAATCAAGATGAGAATAGTAGTGTTAAATATCCAGGCCGGGTGTACGGAAAAGGTCATTTGACAGAAGTAGGTGCACTTAGTATGAAAGGAAACAACATAACATGTCAAAAATGAAATAATTGTTGGTTTAAGTCGGCTACCTGGCTGGGAAAAAAACAAATATGGTGCATTATCAAAACAAAATAATTGTTGATTGGAACCAACTGCAAAAAGTTAGCGACAGAAGGAAACACCTCATTGCTGAATAAAACGCCCTGGGGGCATGACTATAATGACAGTGAAGTCCCACGGTGGGAGTTTGCAGCAGTCAAAAATTGTTATACAATAACAAACTAAAATTGATATCATCAGTTGGTTGGCGATTTGAGCCCGAAAAAAAAACATGCATCAAATGTCTGTACATGCGTCTTCCTTCCTCACTAACCCACAGTCATTCACTTCCACCAACAATAAAACATATATCAGTATATTTTCATATATCAGTATATTTTCATATATCAGTATATTTTCATATATCAGTATGTTTTCATATATCAGTATGTTTTTGTATATCAATATGTCGTCATTCATTTATGCACAGCAGAAATACTACAGGAGTCCAAATAATACAAATAATACAAAATATAAATATGCAGATATGATGGTCATCATTCAAAATTGTATGTAATGCAAAATTGTATGTAATGCAAAATATGCTGGTCATCATTCTAAATTGTATGTAATGCAAAATTGTATGTAATGCAAAATATGCTGGTCATCATTCTAAATTGTATGTAATGCAAAATTGTATGTAATGCAAAATATGCTGGTCATCATTCTAAATTGTATGTAATGCAAAACATAGCGTTAATTTACTTTTTTATAGTTTGAGAATGAATGTCATTTGTTTTGAAAAGAAACCTGTAAACGCATTTCCATTGGATGTGCATACATTTGCAGTCTCGGTGCAGCAACTAGTCTCGAATAAAATGGTTACTACCTCCATATTAAACGATCTCTATTATTTCTAAGTCTTCCTTCTCCAAGTATAGTTGTCCTATCAACTCTAAGCAATCATTCCACCTATAGGCTAGTAAAAAAGGAGTGATGTATGCATAACTTTCCTAAGATATTGATTGAGAATCGTTAAAGCTGACATGTCAAACGCATATTAACCATTAAACCGAGTACACATTTATCCCATGAGGAAATGGTTGATGCAAATAAAGAATTAAAAATAAACATTCTATAATATTTTTCTGAAATAATAATAATATTTAAACCCATCATTCAAAAGGAAAGATACTTACTTTAAAATGTTTAATACACATAATAATACTAGAAAACATGCGAGCAGGGTTAAAGTGTGTTTGAATCAGGAAAAAGTGAGTTTGCAAAGCCAGTTAAATATAATAAATAAAAATCCAAAATTCAAAATTAGTCTCTTTCTGCTCGATATATATATATATATATATATATATATATATATATATATATATATATATATATATATATATATATATCTGTTTCTTTCTCTCTTCAACTATTGGTTAAATATGTTTATAATGGACTATTCCAATTTTTTTATTTTGTTCTTTTTTATTACTTTCAACTCTTAATAAACAGAGAGAGAGAGAGTGACGGAAGCGAATGTAATAGAGAGAGAGAGAGAGAGAGAGAGAGAGTGTTATGGTGCGGTACCTATAAGGAACATTTTGGACTCGTCCATTCTAAATGGGTGCAGGGAAGCATAGGCTTCTCACTTGTTTGAGTTCAACCCCAGTCTAGACTGACAGTCAGTACTGACGTACTATTTCTCTTGCTCCTTTGTTGTATATACTTTTCTCCAATATATTTTTTTTACCTAAACCTCGTGTCCGTGTTCTCATTCCGGCCCCTAAACAGGGCCATAACAGAGAGCGAAAGAGAAAGAGATAGAGAGAGAGAGAGAGAGAGAGAGAGAGGCGGGCAAGAGTGGTAGACAGCATATAAAATAAGAGCGGAGGGGGTCAAACAAGATACAATGAGAGAGGGAGCGAGTGATAGACAGATACTTAATAAAAGACGGGTTACTTGGTGAGATAATTGCAATTTACGGCTAATTAGAACAATTAAAATGGATTTTTTTCAAACATAACTCAATCCCTAAACTAAGGAATATTCAGCATATATTTTGTGTGGTTAAAATATAGCCTATATACTTTAACCAGACAAAATACATGATAAAATAAAAATATAAAGCCTTAGGTAAAAAAAAAATGAAAAACTTTAGGGAAGCAAACGTTGATCAACTCAGCTTTAATACAGCAATAGACAATAATAGAAAACATCTATTTCATGTTTTATTAACTTTGTTATTCAACTTCTTAGATAAGTCAAAATAATAACTTTCTTTACTTACTGAATACTATAGAAGTAAAGCGACCTAATATTATTTTCTTATCGACTTTAAATACATGTTTATGGTGTGTACGAACACACTATGAAAATTAGATCGCAAAATAAAGCAATTAAGAAGCAACGCTAAAAAAGAGAGTTATTATTTCTCTAAATGTTCACAGAGACATTAAACATATTAGAGAATCGTTGAAACAGCATACAGTGAGAGAAGGCGAGAAAAATACATAGATAACTCAGTGAGAGATGAGTGACTTGTTCAATTAATTACAAATTACGACTAATTAGAAGAATTAAAATGGAAATATTTTCAAACATAGTTCAATACCAAAAAATAAGGAATATTGTGTATGTATTTTGTAACATTAAGTTTAAAAAGGAAAAAAAAAAGGAAACAAACGTTGATTCATCCAACTTTATTCTAATAATAGATTCTAAAATTTATCTATTACTATACTAAAGCAACGTTTTTCCGTATATTTTAACCCCACAAAATATATGTTAAAATACTTCAGAAATATGGAGAGCAGGTATGAGACCTTGCCTGGTGTTGCCCACCCTGGAGTTCAAAACACTTGCAGCATCCTAAATATGATAATCGGATTAAGAAGAAGAAGACTAATTTTTAATTTTGTCTTTTTCTTTTCTATATTTAACTGGCTTTGCAAACTCAATT
This sequence comes from Sepiola atlantica, assembly GCA_963556195.1. NCBI lineage: Eukaryota > Metazoa > Mollusca > Cephalopoda > Sepiida > Sepiolidae > Sepiola > Sepiola atlantica. The sequence continues at coordinate 45,907,457 of OY744544.1, forward strand.
TTTCCGGATTCAAACAATCTAACCCGAGCTCAATGGGTGACCCAACGGTTCACATTTTTTTCTAGTGTTTTTACAAAAACATTAACGAATAATCTTAACTTTTTTAAATCTGTAAAATTATGGTTTCAAATGTTTTTTCAAAATTGTTCAGTCATAAAGTTGCTTTGTAAAAAAAATGCCTCAATGAAAGCTAATATAATTAACGAGTTGAATTTTAATTTAAATCACTTGTTCTCTTTTTCAGTTGTTTTTTTTTTACTACAAACTACACTTATTTATATTTATGCATAAATTATAGATGCACAATGAAAGCGGCTAAATCTTTGTTATATTTAGTGAAAAGTTCATGTGCCACTTGTTAAAACCAATAAATAAGAAAACTAATTTAAAAGAGGGAAAAAAAGTTTTCTAAACATAAATAGACCAATTTCCTCATTATTTCCCTGAATAATGTCTCAGTCTTATGTGCTCTCTTGGACGATCATTCCAAAAGCCTTGAAATCATTGAAGACTAAAACAATATTATTTCTTTTCTTTTTGTCTTCTGTTTAAGATGGGGAACAGAGTTGTGTGCATCCTGGAAATTGCATCAGATTGAACGGTCGCCAACTGTTCCTTGGCTGCTTGCAATGCCCCTCTTCATCTTTCTGCATGTTAGTCACCCTTGAAGTCATTCCGGGCTTTGACAGGAGGCTGCATTGTTGCCGCTTGATGAAATGTCTCATTTGTCATAGGAATCAGATAGTGGAAAGAAGGGGAACAGACGAGAACAAAAAAAAAATGAGTCACACTTGATGACTACAGCAATTGTATAATAAGGGGAGGCATTCTATAAAGGAGAAGGATTAAGAAATGTAGAAATAAACAAAAAGCGTTAATAAGGGACAAAAGAAAATGGAGGAATGATTTAAGGAAGGTGAGGATAGAAAAATGGAAAACTGCCAAACAAAAGAGGAAAGATCGAAGAAAAATGGTTGAGAAATGAAGTAAAATAATAAAAAAAGATGAAAAGAAAAAGAAAATAGAAAGAAATTGAAAGAATAGAAATGATAGAAAAATGAGCGAAGAAAAAGATACTGAAAATGTGATAAGAAAATGAAAGGAAAACAAGAAAATAGGAAGAAAAAGTGAAGATAAAATAGAACGTAAAGAAATGTTTCGTTTGGTTTGTCCATTTTATTGTATATTAACCGTGTTAGGGTCATTCAATGGCAAAACACAATATCTATTATAAACGATTCAGTGTATAAAATTAGGTTGCTACTTTAGTCATAGGTGGAAAGAAATTGCAACTTCATATCTTTTTCAACATTATTAGTTCAGAAATGAATAAAATGACCAAAAAAAGAAAAGAAAAAAAGAAAAGAAAATGATAAAAAAGGAGAAAAGTAAACCAAATCGTTGAAAAGAAGAGTTAAGTTGCTACCCCCCCCCCTTAAAAAAACATGACTGAAATGTTAAAATTATGAAAACACTGGTGGACCTCTCCCAGGAAGGTTTATTAGTACTAACCCTCATCTTTGCACCTTTTATAAGTGCAAGGGAATCGGACCATATAGATATAGATAATGATATATTTCAGAGGAAACATTTATTTTTTCAATAATAAAAGGAGGTGGATGAGAATAAAAAAAAATTGCTAAAATTTTCCTTAAGGCTTTATCGTCTGACCCTCTAAGAGGAAACATCAGAATGATAAATTAAAAACTAAGAAAATCGGATGAGAAATGAGTGGAAAAATTATTTTCAGTTGGAGAAATCAGTTGAGAGAGAAAGAAAGGGGTGAGGATCTCTCAACATTATGGAGGATTTGGATCATGGAAGATCTCCAACTGATATTTCAGAACCTTCTGTCTACATAGGCTAGATCGAGAATTATTAATATCTAATGCCTCAAAAATATTGAACAAATATTTGTAGCAACTAGGTGATTACTGATGGCAGATTCATGTACCTGAAAATTCATGGATGTTCTCTAACCCTTGTGAAAACGAATATCATGTGATGTGTTGGGCTATTCACATTTCTAACCGTTGGGATGTCTTAGCTATATAGTCAGCTCCACACTGACATAGGAATTTATAAACAACAGAAATTATTTGAATGATACACACACACACACACACACACACATATATACTAGAAGAATACTTGTCTTACGACAGGTAAAATTAATAACCTGAAGAGAACAGTTTTGCACCACTTTTATGTCTCCTTAAAAGGATTAAAATCAAGATATAATGATATAAAACCTTATTCTAATTTTAATCAAAATCCATTACATGATGTCTAAAATTTAAAGCTTAAGCTTATGGGGTCTTATGAAAAAATAGAACTTTAGAGAATCTTGTTTAACTGGTGTCTAATGATTATGGATCAAATTCAATGCAAATCTGAAATATTTTAATTTTCAAATGAGAGGTTTTTCTATATTATGCCCCCGAAAAAACCATTAAAATGCTCCAAAGAAACTGAAATTTGGAGAATATTTATGAATTGATGTCTAATAGCTATTGTTCAAATGAATTTATGTCTAATAGCTATTGTTCAAATGAATTGATGTCTAATAGCTATTGTTCAAATGAATTGATGTCTAATAGCTATTGTTCAAATGAATTGATGTCTAATAGCTATTGTTCAAATGAATTGATGTCTAATAGCTATTGTTCAAATGAATTGATGTCTAATAGCTATTGTTCAAATGAATTGATGTCTAATAGCTATTGTTCAAATGAATTGATGTCTAATAGCTATTGTTCAAATGAATTGATGTCTAATAGCTATTGTTCAAATGAATTGATGTCTAATAGCTATTGTTCAAATGAATTGATGTCTAATAGCTATTGTTCAAATGAATTGATGTCTAATAGCTATTGTTCAAATGAATTGATGTCTAATAGCTATTGTTCAAATGAATTGATGTCTAATAGCTATTGTTCAAATGAATTGATGTCTAATAGCTATTGTTCAAATGAATTGATGTCTAATAGCTATTGTTCAAATTTCACAAAAATCGATGGTATCCGTATTCTCCCCTTTTTACTCCCTTTGCATTAAATAAAATTAAACTAAATACAGTCAAAATTACGACTTATCACACCTAGAAGCTGTGTTCTAAAATTCAGAAGAATGCCGGAAGATACAGCGGCCGAAACGTTGTGATGATAACACTCAAGATGAGAAATGTTTTCCGATTAACCAAAATTATACAAATTATCAATCCTCATCTCAAAAATTCAGAAACATAAGAAAGATTCTTCAAAAAACTAGTGACATTTTCGTAAGATGAGAAGAGAATCCTCTTCAAGTAATGATGACTGGATATTTGGTCAGTAATTTAATTATTTATTGATCGGGTATGTTGGGTGTGGGTCGGGGTATGTAATTCATTCAGTTAATGAGACATCTAATATGATTAACAGACAATTAACAAGAATAGTGTCAGCCATAAGGAAAAAGGGGATCAGTAATTGCAGGGAAATTCTGCAAGATTGCTTCGGTGAAATCTGCCGGTACAAGGATAATGTTGTCTTGTAGTCGGCAAACAAGTGACTATTGTTCAGTCTGATGAGTGAGAGGGGAGTGGGAAGGGAGAGATGAGACGAGTAATGAATGTGGGTGGGGTGAAAGATGGTGTGGTTTGGGAGAACCTGAAAACCGATGAAGTGTAAAATGAGATAGGGATGGATGGGGTGGGGGCAAAATAAGCTGGAGATGAAATAGCAAACAGTTTAGAACTAGATACATGATGAAACGTGGTAAAACAAAGGAACCGATAACAAAGGTGACGCAAAAGAAGGGATTTAGGGATCAGATCAAGTGGAGAAGTCACGTGAAGAATTAAACAAAAAATTTATATGAAACTAGCTACCCGATCCGGCATTTCCCGGGAATCTTTCTTTCCATTTTGTTTTGCCTGTTTTTATTAACTGTGGCCACTTTTTATTTCACCAATTTTTATATTTTAAAATTTTAATTCAATTATTGTGGTACCGTTTGGTCATTAAATTATTAATTGAACCACATTTTGATAAAATTATAACTAATTTTGTTAAAATAATGATTAGATGTAAAAAGCTTCCAAAACTTATAATCTTTGAATAATTATAAGGATTTGCTAAACATTTTAAAACCGGAAATGGCTTTTTATTCGACAGTTTAAATGCTTTCAAATTCCTTTCAAATTTCGAAGAGTCAAAAGTAATTCATTCTGGTTTTTTTTTCAACGATTACAACTAACATAAACCCACTCCTTATCTACAAACTCTCAAAATCCTCCATCCTGTATCAGGAATAGACTCACTTATAGAATCGATATCAGGACATATTTTGACTCCATACTCAACCCCCTACTTACAAACATCCTAGGATATATTAAGAATACCACTTACTTCCTCAACAAACTAAAACAAATAAATACACTCAGAAACAAAAACTTGGATGTCTCTGCCTTATACATCATCATTCCACACAATAAAGGTATCTAAGATTGTAAAGAATTTCTTACAGGCAAACATTTCTGGAACATCCAAATACAAGGCTTAGGCACTATAATACATTTTATCTTAACGCATGATAATTTTAAATTCAATAACCAACATTACTACAAATCAAAGATACTGTCATGGACACTAAAAGTAACATCACGCCTGTGCAAATATATTTGTGCATATATTAGATACAAAATTAATTAACTATTATCCCCTAAAACAATATTCTATTGTAGATATATGGATGACATTTTCTTTATATGAACAATTTTCCAATAATTACCACAACACAATAACATACACTTCTATTCTATTTGATCCTAAACTAACAGTATCTATCTCTGTCTTCACTAACCCTAACCCTAAGCCTATAAACAACCATACATTTCGAAACTACTATAGCAACCATCATATGTAAATAAATCCATAATATATAGTTCCATATGCAGTAAAAGCATTTGTTTAGACTTCCGTGATTATATATACCATATTAATAGATTAACACAAGAATTTTACCAGAGCCACTACTCTATAAAACTCATTAAATAAGTTATTAAAAAGGCAGTATCCATAGATAGACAACGACTTCTTAAATACAAGTATAAAACTACAAATGGTTTTCACTCATGGCCAATAAATGCACAAACTAACCCAAGCTCTAATAAACCCATTTATATAATACTGCACAGTGTGGCAACTACACCTGTAATAAACCGAGATGTTTAGTTTGTCAACATTTAATGATAGATTTACCCTTCATATTTCCAAGTACATGCATCCAAATACAATCGCCAATGGCATATATTACATCTTTTGCATAAACTGTCCAAGTAGCAGATATATTGCTGAGAAAAAATTAGCTTTTAGACTCATATTTAATAACCCAAAATTTAGTAGCAGACAAAACATACCCTACTCCCATAGGCAAACATTAGCTTTTATATTTAGATTTAATAACTACAAACTTAGTATTAGCAAAACACATCCTCCTCCTCCTCCTCTTCTTCTTCTCAAACAGACAAAGGTTTCACCCAAATAGAACATACACTAGATAACATCAATACATTTTTATCGACACACAATTCCTGTGCAAAAAGAAACAAAATGAATTTTATAACTAAACACACACAAATCAGATCAGAACTTGGTGTTTTTAATATGTATAATAAGTTTTGTTACAGACTGAAAAGAAGGATTTCGTTTTGAAATGAATGTCCATTGGTTGAAGCAATTATTTGTAATAATAACAAGATGGATGACAAGATGAACAAAGTGGATGTTGATATTTACAAAAGGTAAACGTTCTCTTTGCGATTTGGGAGGACGATTTCGCGTGTACGTTGAAAAAATGAGCTTCATGTTACAGAGTTGAAAATGTCCAGATTTTCGTAAAGTTTCATATTCATTAAATTTTTATTAAAAAAAATCATTTTTTTTATAAAGGATTGAGAACCGTCCGAAACATTTAAATTATAATAACAAATAAATTTTACATGCCTTTTATGTTTTCCATGTTTATTTGTTTAATGTGAAGAAATTCATCATTTTTAGCCGAAAAACATACTTTCAATTACAACAAAAGCATATATATATATATATATATATATATATATATATATATATATATATATATATATATATATATATATATATAACTTCCTTTGTAATATAGTAGGAAAAATCTCAGCAGAGTGCTCGATTAATTGAAAATTTAAATTAAAATTAATAGCGTAATATTTATTTATTTTACGACCCGGATATGGCAACTTAAATATGAAAAGACACCCTTCACAATCAAATGGAAAGTAATAGAGAGAAGACTATCCTTCTCTCCAGCCATAAATAGATGAAGGGCCATCATTGACCCAAATACAGTCTGTTTGAATAACAAAGATGAAATCTTTAAAGGATGCCTCCAGAGGAGACAAGCACTACTTATAAATTGGACTTACCGATACACATAAAGGCCTAGCAACCCCCCCCCCCCTCTGCCTAATACATAACCCCATAATTGTCCCACTAAATACCGAAAATCCTCCCAACTATCGCCTCATAAATATAAATAAAATTAAAATATAGGAATAAATACCTTAATCGGCCCATAGCCACACCACTACTCAAGACCAATAATTAATAACTTCCCAATCATAATTTTCCAGTCATTAAGAGGGTAACACCCCAATTTCACATTATTAGTACTCCCATAAGTCCCCACCATTTCTTAGTTATAATGCTAGCCTCCCATATCTCTCAAACAGATATCAATCTTGCCGACCCAATCCTTACCCAATCCTTACTCTTAATCAGTATACCAATATTATTACTCCAATAAGCCTTCACTTCACGAATATTTAATATAATTAGAACAAAAGAAACATCCAGGTTGTCCTCGATGGTCGTTCATCCAAACAACATGGCATAAATGCAGGTGTACCCCAGGGATCGATCCTTGGACCTTTATTGTTCCTGATTTTCATAAACGACCTCCCTGATGAAATTGTGTCTGAGATAGGTATATTTGCTGACAACACCACGCTCTACTCTCACATGTGGGCAAAACAGAGGCACAGATATCCGATGCAATGGCTGAATCATTAGAAAGTGACTTTCAGTCATAAATGGATTGTAACATTTAATGCTGCTAAGACAAAGCTCTTTTCCTTCAACAACTACAAGAAACCTCTTCAACTACCGATTGCCATGGCAAATAACACCCTACCTGAGAGTCCAATGTTCAAAATCCTCGGCCTAACATTCACAGGTAACATGAATTGGAACAAATACATAGAAAACATTGCCAAGGCTGCTGCAAAGAAAGTGGGCTCTCTCTACCGTGCTAGAAAACTTCTCACACCTCACAGTATCCTATATCTCTACAAATCCACCATCCACCCATGCACAAAGTATTGTTGTCACATCTGGACTGGTGCACCATCCACTAGTTTCTCCTTCTTAGACAAGATCCAAAGAGAGTCTCTAATCTGATAGGTCTCTCACTATCCAAAAAGCCTCAGCCCCTGTCCCATCGCCGCAATGTTGCATCCTTGTGCTTGTTTTACAAGTACTTCAATGGAATATGCTCCGATGAACTTGCTGCTCAACGTAAATACACTCGACCAACCCGACAATCAGCTAAATCCCATTCATTCACTGTAGAGGTCTCCAGATGCTTCTCTAATAGTTTATTTCCTTGAGCTGCCAGCCTTTGGAACTCCCTCCAATCTCTCTGTTTCCCCGACTATACTGACATGCAGAAATTTAAAACTAATGTGGACAAGCATCTCGCTGCACAGCTCCCAATTTAGGATGACCCCCTAAACTTACATCCTAATTTTCAGTACGTCTACAGTGGCAACTTGCCTTGTTTGGGGTGAACTAAGTTAAAAAAAAATCAAAATGTACCCCAACCTAAAAGTTTCATTATGATTGCAGTTAAAAAGAGGAGATTCAGAATTTCAAATTATTTTCTCACTTGGATTAAATTACTTTATTCATTTGAAAATGGATGGAATGTTAGACACAATAAAGTTTCCAAAACTTTTATTTAAAACCAATTAAAAATCTAAAACCTAGCATTTAGATGTAAATTAAACACCTTTAAATCATTTGACGCGTTGAAAAAAATTCAATCTTTTATATATCAACCATAATAGTTCAATCTTTTATATATCAACCATAAAAATTCAATCTTCTATATATCAACCATAAAAATTCAATCTTCTATATATCAACCATAATATTTCAATCTTTTATATATCAACCATAAAAATTCAATCTTTTATATATCAACCATAAAAATTCAATCTTTTATATATCAACCATAAAAATTCAATCTTTTATATATCAACCATAAAAATTCAATCTTTTATATATCAACCATAAAAATTCAATCTTCTATATATCAACCATAAAAATTCAATCTTTTATATATCAATCATAAAAATTCAATCTTTTATATATCAACCATAATATTTCAATCTTCTATATATCAACCATAATATTTCAATCTTCTATATATCAACCATAATATTTCAATCTTCTATATATCAACCATAATATTTCAATCTTCTATATATCAACCATAATATTTCAATCTTCTATATATCAACCATAATATTTCAATCTTCTATATATCAACCATAATATTTCAATCTTCTATATATCAACCATAAAAATTCAATCTTTTATATATCAACCATAAAAATTCAATCTTCTATATATCAACCATAATATTTCAATCTTCTATATATCAACCATAATATTTCAATCTTCTATATATCAACCATAATATTTCAATCTTCTATATATCAACCATAAAAATTCAATCTTTTATATATCAACCATAAAAATTCAATCTTCTATATATCAACCATAAAAATTCAATCTTCTATATATCAACCATAAAAATTCAATCTTCTATATATCAACCATAAAAATTCAATCTTCTATATATCAACCATAAAAATTCAATCTTCTATATATCAACCATAAAAATTCAATCTTCTATATATCAACCATAAAAATTCAATCTTTTATATATCAACCATAAAAATTCAATCTTCTATATATCAACCATAATATTTCAATCTTCTATATATCAACCATAATATTTCAATCTTCTATATATCAACCATAAAAATTCAATCTTTTATATATCAACCATAAAAATTCAATCTTTTATATATCAACCATAAAAATTCAATCTTCTATATATCAACCATAAAAATTCAATCTTTTATATATCAACCATAAAAATTCAATCTTTTATATATCAACCATAAAAATTCAATCTTTTATATATCAACCATAAAAATTCAATCTTTTATATATCAACCATAAAAATTCAATCTTCTATATATCAACCATAAAAATTCAATCTTTTATATATCAACCATAAAAATTCAATCTTTTATATATCAACCATAAAAATTCAATCTTCTATATATCAACCATAAAAATTCAATCTTCTATATATCAACCATAAAAATTCAATCTTTTATATATCAACCATAAAAATTCAATCTTCTATATATCAACCATAAAAATTCAATCTTAAACATATATCAACCATAATATTTCAATCTTTTATATATCAACCATAAAAATTCAATCTTTTATATATCAACCATAAAAATTCAATCTTTTATATATCAACCATAAAAATTCAATCTTCTATATATCAACCATAAAAATTCAATCTTCTATATATCAACCATAAAAATTCAATCTTCTATATATCAACCATAATATTTCAATCTTTTATATATCAACCATAAAAATTCAATCTTCTATATATCAACCATAAAAATTCAATCTTTTATATATCAACCATAAAAATTCAATCTTCTATATATCAACCATAAAAATTCAATCTTAAACATATATCAACCATAATATTTCAATCTTTTATATATCAACCATAAAAATTCAATCTTTTATATATCAACCATAAAAATTCAATCTTCTATATATCAACCATAAAAATTCAATCTTTTATATATCAACCATAATATTTCAATCTTCTATATATCAACCATAATATTTCAATTTCCTTCGGGGTTCAACAACCTAAAGAACAAAAACTTTTAAAATCCCTAAAACTCGAAAAATTCATTAAAATTTACAAATTTTAAAAAGTTTAAATTATCCTCAATTCACCTCTAAAACTCCCAAAATCATCACTATAACTATTTTAAAAACTCCAATTACCTAAATTAAACTAAACATAGCAGAAATTACGACTCCTTATACCTAGCAGCTATGTTCCAAAATTCATAATGATCGGTTAATAAGTTTAGGAGTAAATATTGTATATACAAATATATAAACATATACACATACCTAACTTTATATAGAGACAGACGCACAATTTCGGTACAACCTTACATAATATACAATAGGAATATAGAGATCAAATTCTCTGGAATAGTTCATCAAATAGACCCCAAAATACCCTTCTAAGTATAATCATTACAATTATTTCTGAATTGATCCTGTTTATTCTGAAATATTTCTACACTAGATTGAACCTGCTATTTAGAACTTGATTAGGTAATGATTTCCAAATCAACGGATGTAAAAACAAAAGAAGAAAAAAAGAAAAAGGAAAAGTAAAGGTTTAAATAGAGAAGTGGGGAGGGGGTTAATTTGATATGAATGAACAAAACTGTTTATTCAAATCAACTGATTTGAAACACATGTGAAAATTACGTGGAATCGTGAGTTTTGTAAGCGGAATATTAGATTTGGAAAGAAAGGAAAAAAGTTGGTAAAGAGACGTTGAGTGTGAATTTTTTCTTGCGACTCATTTTTGCAAATATGGAATGTCGGCAGCTGGAACAATGGAAAACAATAAAGCAGAATCAAAAGTGAACTAATGAAAGTGAGAATTGAGATAGAGAAATAATTATTAAATGAAGAATGTGATGTTTTTGTATTTCAAATACATTTTGTAACATGTCATAATGCTTATAATGTTTTATTTTACAACAGACTCAGAAAGAATTGAGGAATGTTATGATATGCCAAAATTTGAACAAAACAATGACTTAATGAAGTTCACCTGTAGTATCAGGATTGGGGAGAGGGTAGGGATGGAACATTTTAGTACAACAAAGAAAATGGAAAACAATTCTTTTGCATTTAGAATATTCAATGAACCTAAAAGAAAGCATTTATAGGTGCACAATTTAGCGAGAACAGATATTAGTTTTCAGAATTTTTGAAATGAGGATTGATTTTGATTTTTCGGACTACTATTCTCAATTTGGATGTTATTCTCACAACGTTTCTCCAACCTTCTTTAGGCGCATCTTGTCGAATCTTGTGGAATGTACACGGAATTTCGAACTGAAACCTTTATTTAAGCCATGGATATATATTGTTTTCATTCGATCAGCCATGACCGAGTAGAAGTCTGACATGTAGAGCAATGGATAAAAGTGTTTAGAAAATATCCGTTCTAAGTGGTAGTCTCCTAGAGGTTGCAGGTTTAATCCTCACTCTAGGTGATATTAACTAAAAATAAAATAAACATTATGTAAAACTTCTACCCGGTCATGGCTGACGGAACGAGGACAATCTACTCCGTGGATTAAATAAAGGGTTCAGTTCGAAATTCTGTATAGATTCTCGAGTTTGACATAAAGATTCTCAAATTTAAAAAAATGCACCTGAAGTTACATCGGCCGAAACGTTGTGCGAATAACATCGAAGATGAGAATAGTTGATCGAATAATCCAAATAATACAAGTACAAATCCATTCTTAAGCTTCCATTCAATTTGTGCTTTTAGCGACGAAAATGTTATTTCAAACTTAAGTGTGACAGACCAAAGAACAAACCAATGAATGGACATAGTCTCTAACAGAGACACATGGACCATAGTCTCTAACAGAGACACATGGACGCATCTAAAAATGCTATTTCAAACATAAGAATGACAGACCAACGAAAAGGCTCGTACAAATGTAAGCGTGACAGACCGACTGATGGACAGTGCCTCTTATATAGATGCTTGTATGCATCTTAAAATGATATTACACAAATTTTTTGAGAAAATTCGTTGATCAGAAGAGAAGAATACGTCGATTAAGTGGTTAAATCGGAAAATAAAGACAAAAGTAAAAATACTGTTATAAACATGGAGGTCAGTAAAAAAAAATACTGTTATAAACATGGAGGTCAGTAAAAAAAAATACTGTTATAAACATGGAGGTCAGTAAAAAAAAATACTGTTATAAACATGGAGGTCAGTAAAAAAAAATACTGTTATAATCATGGAGGTCAGTAAAAAAAAATACTGTTATAATCATGGAGGTCAGTAAAAAAAAATACTGTTATAATCATGGAGGTCAGTAAAAAAAAATACTGTTATAATCATGGAGGTCAGTAAAAAAAAAATACTGTTATAATCATGGAGGTCAGTAAAAAAAAATACTGTTATAAACATGGAGGTCAGTAAAAAAAAAATACTGTTATAAACATGGAGGTCAGTAAAAAAAAATACTGTTATAAACATGGAGGTCAGTAAAAAAAAATACTGTTATAAACATGGAGGTCAGTAAAAAAAAATACTGTTATAAACATGGAGGTCAGTAAAAAAAAATACTGTTATAAACATGGAGGTCAGTAAAAAAAAATACTGTTATAAACATGGAGGTCAGTAAAAAAAATACTGTTATAAACATGGAGGTCAGTAAAAAGAAAAAAAGAAGAAAACCCACAAAGTTTAAAGTTGACGAACGAAGAGACGCTACTGATAAAATATTAAAAACAAAAATAGAAACAAAAAGCAGAATAAAACGAAAAAAAAAAACAAAAACAATATAACGTTATCCATTTTTTAAAACTTCAATTCACCTCAAACAATGCACACTGCCACTGAAATGTAAGAGGCTGTTGTGTATTGGGTGGGGGGGCAGATTTATAGGGGGGGGGGCATCCTAAGTGGGGAGTTGCGCAGCAAGATGCTTGTTTACATTACATTTAAATTTCCTCATGTTGGTACTGTTGAGGAAACATAGAGCAGGGAGAGTGTTCTAAATGGAAACGGTCCAAGGAAAGAAGCTAGTAGAGTAGAAAGCCTTCCAGCATATCGGGACGTCTACAGTGAAGGGGTGCGAGTTTGTTGAAAACCACGATATGCCTAACAAAAACTGTAATGTATAGTTTTTAAATAAAATTATTTACATATGAGAGAGAGAGAGAGAGATAGAGAGAGAGAGAGTACTCTATCTTGAAACGTGCTCTGTCGAATCGGCATGTGTCAAACATCCCAGACACATATTTCAGCCTGATTCTGTGTTTGGTGCCCATGGCAGAGCTTGTCTGTTCAGGGTTAATCTTTTCAGCCATATGAGATTCCATGACATCAACCAATTAAGGGACGAATGTAAGGAGGGAGATGCGCATGTACAAACGGAAGCCACTGCTCATGTGTGTCATCTCTGCAACAAAACCTGTAACAGTAAATCTTGGCTGCTGAGCGATTATACTTGCCCACAATTTGGCTCTGAAAGGTTCATTGCTTTATTTTTTTCCTTTAGTTAAACTTTTGCTAAAAAAATGATATAGATTTGTTTTTAACAGTAACAACATATCAAACAAATAAAGCCACAAATAAAACAGTATTGTTCATTAATCTGGCCAAACTTAAATTCTTTCAAACATCCATTTTGAAAATCTTTATGATGTTATATGTGAAAATTTGTCTCATAAAATTTATAATTTATTAAATAAATGATGAAAATTGAATTCAGACTGCTTAATTCTGATTTTTGGTCGATATAAAAATTAGAATTTTTGGAATTCGTCTGTTCGTACACCAATAGAAACATGTGATTTGTTGACAAAAAAGGAATAGGCAGAGTACACATTACTAAGGCAGTAGTTTTTACGATGTTCATACAAAAGTTTGAATCTCATGTAAGTTAAAAAGATATTTTTTAAAACTGGATACGTGTTATAAATTTAAAGAAATTAACATAACAAAATAACATTAAAAACAAATTACATAAATATTTCTTTTTAAACTAATTGACCTTTTTTTGATAATCTGCAAAAAGTAGACATTCAGGTTATTATTCAGCATTAGTTCAAAGCAAATTATTTTTGCTTAAAAACATAATTTCTGATGTTTTTTTCCAATAAAAACAATACGTAAATACATTCATCATTCATCATTCATCATTCATCATTCACTCTCTAATGCAAATACTAAATAGCATATTTTTCCCCACGAAATTTCACAAATATTTTTCTTCATACTTACTATAAGGCAGTAGAATCTAGGTAAAGATCGAAATGTACATAACCAGGTACTGTACCAACGCCGCTCAAGGAGCGGGTATAAACTAGTATTGGTTTATTTCAGAAGAGACTATCCCCTAATGGATCCCCAAATCATAACTTTAGAGGAGGGGCACTATATAATTATCATATCTTAATCTAAAGGGTGAAGAGAATTCAAGATCGCAAAGTCGTCGTATTTTATGTGTGTTCAAAAACGCTTGTTAAGAAGATTGTCCGTTCTTGGAGAACAGCTGTTATATCCATCATAAACTTGTTTCATAGTTTTTTATTGTCTTTTCTGTTTAAAATTATGTTCACGTTTTTCTCAACATATTTATTGTTTGTTCTTAAAGAAACCATTAGGAGAGCAAGGGAACATGGCGGTGCACACAAACGTTTAAAACGGTTTAGATAAACAGACAGTGACAGCTCATAACTTTTAGCTTGTGGAGTCTTGTTTCAAAATTTTTCACTTTTTTAAATCTATTTATTTACTAATTTATTCCAATTTTTAAGTAAAAAAAAATGCCAGAATATTTATTTTCATCATCTCCACTCTAAAATTGTGACGAATGTTTTCGTCTACCTTGCACGATTTGTGCAGCGTTTTAAATTTTGAAAAGGCGTATGCACAGACTGCGTTTCCTTATATACCTAAAATGAACATTGATAGAGTATATCGAACTACACATTTTTCAATAAATCAGTGGAACTTTGACTGGGATCAAAGTAACAATGGAGACAGGGTAGAAAAAGAGAAAGGAGTCAAAAGGAGGGAGTAAGATGGAGCTCAATGGGAGTCATATCATCAATTCCTATATTGCGATCTATTTGTCGGTAAATGAAACACATAATAGCAACTGTTCGGCTGATTTATTCACAGAGCGTTTATGGAATATTTCTAATAGATATCAAAAAGACTACAACGCATAAAAGAAGCGACTTCTTGATGTTTCTACTCCAAAGTAAACAGGCTCTGCTTTCTTCACAAACTCTGTGATACAGAAGAACCGTATGTTCATCGATGTAACAGAAGCTATTAGGACATTTCTTCCACTTCTGATCCATTTTAATACAAATTAAGACTTGAAGAATGATTAAAACTAGTTATTTCAAGTTACCATGACCAGCTGTATCAAAAACAGTGTTCATAACCACTTGGAATTGGATGATAGCTTTATTTAGGTACAGAAAATGCTTGAATAAAGATATAGTATATTTTGGAAAGCAGACTTGACCAACGAAAATAAACGATATTTTTAAAATTCAATATTCAAAAATTGATCCTAAATTATTATTATTTTCATTTTTCCTTTTCTTGTCTTATGCGGAAATTAGACGTTTTGCGATTGACTTCCAACTTTTCCTGTCTGTTGCCATTTCGCTTGTGTCTCCTGTCATCAACTGATCCCCTTCATGTCTTAAGTGGCCTACCACATGGTTTTGGGCCATCGATGTCAATGTGGGGCACACTTTGGAGTGTTTCGGATGACTGACGGTGGGCGGCGTGGCTGTACCAGTTGAAATGATATGCTTTGTCCTATTAACCCTGAAGCTGCCCCTTTCAAGCGCTGATTTCTACGTATTGAATGCCGTACTCACTTCTGTTACACTGGGGGCACTGATAACAATATTATCTGCATATAGGACATCATGCTACAGCTCATCATGGATGATTATAAACAGGAGTGGCTAAGTACTGATCCCTGGTGCTCTCCTACTGTTATTTCTAGGGGTTCAGAGAGCACACCAGCAAAGCTCATGGCTGTGGTCGATCTGTGGTAGAGTCTTGAAACTGCATTCATTAGCTGCTTGGGAACAAGTTTGCCCTCAGGGCCCAGAGGATAGTTTTTCTCAGTACCTTGTCAAAGGCTTTTTTTGAAGATGTGAAGAAGTTGCTTTTTATGTTGGAGGAATTTTTTATGAAGTTCTGATAGTAGAAAAAGAGCTTCCGCCGCTAACTCCAGCGCTCGAAAGCCGCACTGTTGTCCATCTATTTCGATCAGGAGGGGGATCCTATTCACAAATACGCTTTTATAGATCTTCAAGCCATGCTCAAGGAGTCTCAGGCCATGCTCAAGGAGTTTATAACTTCCAAACTTAAATGCGTCTCCTTTGCCTTTGTAAAGGGGGAGTACACTGATGCTATTAGTCCATTGCTCTGGTAAAGCAGTAAGAAAACCCTTGGCCTTTGAGAAAATGTTTTGAAATGCAGATTAGTGTTATTAAATCCTTATGGAATTTCAAATACAACTTTCAGTTTACTCAAGAAATCATTCTTGTCTGAAATCAGAGTTTGCCAATCGACACCTTGTGTGCCCTATGCAGCTTTTCCCTATTTCAACTGTGTCTCTCTTTCCTTTGCTTTAACTGCTATTTGATACACTGCGTGAAAAATGTATAAAGTCATAGTTTAAGTTAGGAATGTAATTTTTTGATTATATTTATTATCTATAGTTATATATCTATTATAATATGTGGGGATGAAGATAGTAATATTTTACCAAGAAAAAGGATTTGTTTGGCAAAAAAAAAAAGAGTGTAAACAAGAACAGGGCGATTTTAGCAGACTTCGAAATGCGTAAATTTGTACACTTTTCGACAGTCCGAACCGATCACAGACTGTCTTTGTTAAGTGAAATAAACCATTAAATTATGATGAATAGGTTGTTTGTTTTAACGTCAAAACTAATCTAACTCTGGACAGGTTTTAATTTAGCCTTCTTTCTCTTAATGCCATGTTTAAAAACTAAAATTTTTTATCATGCAATACACACTTATGATCTTAGCTCACTGTTGAACTAAAACCTGGTCAGAATTTGAAAGTCAATTTTTAAAAGCCACCAAACACATAGCAGCATGTAAAACAAGCATTAAATTGGTGGTGGTGGTGATGGTGATGATGATGATGATGATGATGATGCCATATTATTTTTACATTTTGATCTATGCTGCTTGAACTCTTGAAATTGAACTTCCAATACCGAATTTTGGCAATATTACACCACTTCGCCTCACTTCATTCTATTAAATTTCTGATTCTCTAACGGAATTATTAAGAAAATTGGATATTTTTGTGTCAATATTTCTGTGATAAGATGTTGATAAAAGTGAAATTGGTTTTGAATTGAGTTACCTACCGTGAGTTATGGGTCTTGATGGGGAATTAATGATTCAATGATTGTGGTTGTTACATGACTGTTGTGATAAAGACTGTCTGAATTACCTCCCATTTGATATAAATGTTTAATACCTGTCAGCCTTTATTTATGTGTACACTCAGCAGCACCTTATTTATGTGTACACTCAGCAGCACCTTATTTATGTGTACACTCAGCAGCACCTTATTTATGTGTACACTCAGCAGTACCTTATTTATGTGTACACTCAGCAGCACCTTATTTATGTGTACACTCAGCAGCACCTTATTTATGTGTACACTCAGCAGCACCTTATTTATGTGTACACTCAGCAGCACCTTATTTATGTGTACACTCAGCAGCACCTTATTTATGTGTACACTCAGCAGCACCTTATTTATGTGTACACTCAGCAGCACCTTATTTATGTGTACACTCAGCAGCACCTTATTTATGTGTACACTCAGCAGCACCTTATTTATGTGTACACTCAGCAGCACCTTATTTATGTGTACACTCAGCAGCACCTTATTTATGTGTACACTCAGCAGCACCTTATTTATGTGTACACTCAGCAGCACCTTATTTATGTGTACACTCAGCAGCACCTTATTTATGTGTACACTCAGCAGCACCTTATTTATGTGTACACTCAGCAGCACCTTATTTATGTGTACACTCAGCAGCACCTTATTTATGTGTACACTCAGCAGCACCTTATTTATGTGTACACTCAGCAGCACCTTATTTATGTGTACACTCAGCAGCACCTTATTTATGTGTACACTCAGCAGCACCTTATTTATGTGTACACTCAGCAGCACCTTATTTATGTGTACACTCAGCAGCACCTTATTTATGTGTACACTCAGCAGCACCTTATTTATGTGTACACTCAGCAGCACCTTATTTATGTGTACACTCAGCAGCACCTTATTTATGTGTACACTCAGCAGCACCTTATTTATGTGTACACTCAGCAGCACCTTATTTATGTGTACACTCAGCAGCACCTTATTTATGTGTACACTCAGCAGCACCTTATTTATGTGTACACTCAGCAGCACCTTATTTATGTGTACACTCAGCAGCACCTTATTTAACTACTTTACTTGCGAGAAGAATGAGGGTTACTTAATTGAAACCTTTAAAATAATTAATAGGATTTCTTGATATGGAAATATCTGTTAAAATATTCTTGATATGGAAATATCTGTTAAAATATTTCTTGATATGGAAATATCTGTTAAAATATTTCTCCGTGTTAAAATATTTCTCCGTGCACCGGATATTTATTGGCAAGAAAGATTTCAAAAACTAAATCTACCACACAATTAGATACTAGTTTTTTAATAGAGTAACATACTTTTGAAATAGAGTACAAATGTCAAAGGACTCAATTTTCTTGTATGTAATTGTCCGAGATTCAAATGTCCAGTACACAACTGTCCATCCATCAGAGAGACAGATAAACATAATGAACTTCATTAAGTAGATCAGCAGGGTTGTCATTGTCGGGTATCCTAATTTCCTTAACAGAAAAAAATTAAAAGTTTAGCTGAACAATTTGTTTAATATTTTAATACTTGCTGCCTGGAAAAAATTGAAACCACTGCTCCAAGTTCTGGACTCCATATTCCATTTTGTAATAGCTGTAAGTTAGACATACTTTATTCGGTATCAAGTTTGTATCGCGAGGGAGATAATTCTGGATGCAAACAGAATTATCTCCCTTGACGGTAAGTTGTCAGCCATTGTTTAATTTCCTAATAAAGATAAATAATTATCTTTACTTACGAGAATAAAAGAAATTGTAAATAATTTTCGCTAAATCAAATTATTATATTGTCTGTTATGATATGCTACAAGTAATAACAATGGAATAGTTTAATGTTTAATCTTATCAAAAGATGTGAAAGGTGGATCAATGTTAATTTAATTTTATTTTGTAGCATAATAATAATAAGCAGCATAATATGTTACAGTCAGCAGCAAAAGTCTCTATTGTAACAATTCTAGGCGGGAAAAAAAGATTTTTTTTGAAGAAACTGAATCAGAATATATTAACTTGCTGCAAAGAACATGAGAAAAAATAAATATTGGCTAGTCCGAATAAAATATCGATCTGTTAGATGCATTGCCAATTTTATAGATGAGATGACATTTCTGTTTTGAATATCTTTTATTGCCTCTTAATATGCCCTTATGATGTGCATTAGCGAATATATGTCCCAGCAGTATGTGTTAAGCTTTTTCATGTTGTTAAGAATAAGTTTTTGTTTTGAAGGATCTCACCTTCAAATGTGTTGTCTTAGATACGACCGTAGTGAGTCCGGTGGTGATTCCCTAATTTTGGAGCTTTGGGAATGTGAAGTTATGCCTTAGTTACCATTACTCTCATGTCTATCTTAAGTGGTGGTACCTGTCAGGGTCACATTTATGGGTTGAATAACATTTGTACCGGACATGTCATTCTTGGACAAAATGTTCACCTCTATTTCACCTCATCATCCCAGAATCCATTTTCCAAGCTCTTTCTGCTCGTTCCTCCCAACCCTAACCCTGGCTATGACACGAAACTGCACCCAGTTGTGAGGCCACAATTTGGAAGCTTTTGGAAGTATGAAGCAACCCTTTAGTTATTAATGTTACTCCCAGGTCCACTCTGACCCGAAGTAGTAGTAAGTGGCAGGGCCACATCGATAGCTTAAATAGAATCTATCATTTATAGTTGATAAAATTTACAAATTAATCCACAAGCCACTCTAAAACATTTGTACGGTTTCAGCATAAAATGACCCAACGATGGTTGACATGCCATAAAACCCAACCAACCCACCATCTAAATATGTGACAGGCACTATACTAGTCTAACATGCTATTGGAAGGTGACGGTGGTTAAGTGGATATCGACACGGACTGAAGACATAGGTGTTCGAATCCAGTCGGTTCCACAGTATCACTTACACTTAGGGATGTTGGAAACTTTCTCGTAGTCCTTCCCGTAAGTACCCGATGTCTTTCCAGAAAGATTTCTAACTAGAAAAACATCGGGGAAACTAATGCCAACACCAGAATCATCTGATTCACACGAAAGAAGAAGATGACGCTCAAATCTTTCTTCTGAACCCCACGGCTTCTACATTTGTTTGGTGACATTTTTATGATCGTGTTAGTGTATGTG
Source organism: Sepiola atlantica (assembly GCA_963556195.1). NCBI lineage: Eukaryota > Metazoa > Mollusca > Cephalopoda > Sepiida > Sepiolidae > Sepiola > Sepiola atlantica. The sequence continues at coordinate 45,928,063 of OY744544.1, forward strand.
GCTCAGGCGTATTTAACCTATGATCCAGTCGCAGGGAAAGTATTTCTCTATCGCATGTGTAGAAATAAGAAGAGTATGTGTTAGATGTTTAAGAGTATGTGTTAGATGTTTACAATAAAGAATTCTGATCAGTATTTCTTTTAATGGCCTATGACACGAAAATGCTTGGTTTTCGGATCTATGTATACATATAGAACATAGTCCCAAAGTTATGCCATCGAGTTTTCTAACACCTTGTATAAAATGATTAGAAAGTGTGGATGATCTTTTATTTATTTTTGTTTATGTTAGTTGAAAACATCTTCATTAAATGGCGAATCATTTAAATTATAGACGAATGCAGAAAAACGAAAAAAAATTTTTACAAACTGTTTTTCATTTCTTCATTTCAGTTCAACAATTGTTTTCTTCTTAGATGTTCCCACACTCACTCACATTTTTCGTTCAAATGTTGTTTTTAAAAAAAAAAATTTAAATAAAAAAGAAAAGACAACTGCTATTTGTACAATTTGTAAAACGTCTGACATAAATATTCTGCTGATTTTTGCTGACTTGGACAGTAAAGAACCCAAGATGTTTTAGGTTTAAATAGATATTACAATGAAGTTATTTATTTGCTAAAACCAGTAAGAATATCTAATTTAAATATACTTTTTCACTCTTTTTTTTTCATTTTACTTCAGGAAGTTCTCAGAGATCAAGAATCCTGGGGTTAACACTTGATTTCTTTATGAGATACATAAACATCCGAGTTTTCAAAGCTAGAGTTAATAAAGACGGCGGAGAATATTACTTTCCTTCGCCAATTGACCACTTAAGTAGGTTATAGGTTATCTTTCTTGTGGTCTTTCTTGGTTTAGCCAAATTCCAGGACAAGAATTCATTTGGTCTGGTGGAGTATCCAGCTTAGTGCTGCTACCTGGAGTAGTGTTACTACTCATTATTCCTCATATAAGCCAGTGTGTAACCATGCTGAGGGAATCTTATTTGGGCTTCGAATACTATGTTATTTTGCATTTTTGGTCAGGGTTTACTTATAGGGCGAAGTATTCTTATGTCAGGGTATACTGACAAACCCTTGTACAGAAAGATCGAAGACACTCGAGGATGGTGTCTAGTAAGCATTCAAATTCTCTATATACTAGAATTGGATAAAATCTGAATACCGAAACATAAAAAACATAGTGAGTTTATAATCATATTTTATGGATCACATTTCTCATATGTAAAAGATAGTTGAACCGTTTGTGTAGACATCAAAGACGAATTAATAAGTGGGGAGAAATGAGTTGTGTTTTACATTCTTGATCTGTCTTGAATACACAGCATCTTATGTAAGGATTTTATTTGAAGTGGATCTGGATTTTTTTTTTGATGGAGTGTCAAGTGCTGACGTTTGCTATTAAGGCAGTTTGCTAAGAGAACATAATGATACATTAGCTGGATTTTCAACCCCATTGTAAAGATAAACGCTACGCCATTTTTGTTCACCTGTGCTTTACCTGGTATCTAATACACACATATATATATATATATATATAAAAACATTTAATTTGAATAAATAATATTTGTAAGAAAAAATATCTTTAATGGTGATCATTGGTGTCCTGAAAGGAATGCTTTGGTAAGCCTTCATAAAATCACATATATATATATATATATATATATATATATATATATATATATATATATATATATATATATATATATGTGTGTGTGTGTGTGTGTGTGTGTGAAATTGGGCCTTTTCTCACGTTAACGATAATGTTAAAACGCCCAATTTCAAGTTAATTCAACTTGACACAATAGACGCACTATTTTTTATCTACTATTTATGTATATGCGATATCAGTTGCAAAGTTAACTAATTTGCATATTGATTTTGAAAAAAACAATTATTAATTAATATTATCTGTTAATTTTTTTTAATTCAACGATTGCTTTCATTAACAAATAGTTCTATTTTGCAATATTGTTTTATTTCCTGGACAAATATTTAGCACTTGTGTTGAAATGATCCTTTCTTTAGTCGACCGACTCGATTTTCAACAAGTTGCGATCTATTTCTAAATTGCAAGTGAGACGGCAAATTGATTTCTTCCTTCTTTTCTTTTCTTTACGGTCACATTTAAAAGATAAATAAATTTGTATCGAAATTAGCGAAATGTTAATGTTTATCTATCTATATGAATAAATGAGAAACTTTTGTTTCAGATTTACAACAAAGTCTTGAATTAAATGTTTATTATTTTAAATTAATGCTTCGAGTAGCAAGCTTTGTGAAGCAATGGAGAACCAGCAAAGCCAACTAGTATATATATATATATATATATATATATATATATATATATATATATATATATATATATATATATATTAATTCCATTGACACTTTGGTCTTCCATCAATATATTCGGTTTCACAGAAATTAAAGTGAATAGAGTATTGACTTTAAATTCTTTTCGATTTTACACTCGAACCATTGTACAGTATTTTGAATATCATTTTCTTTTCTTCCGGCTGATTGTATTCACTGCATGTTTTTCTCTCTGTCTAAATTTAAATGCTTTTATGTTTTCCATTTTTTATTTTTCAATTGGGAAGAAATTCACCAGTTTTAATCGAGAAACACATTTGAAATTACAACAAAATCATCCATGGATTTATCAGATCATTTACTATTAAAGCTGAGTTAATCAACGTTTGTTTCCCTAAAGCTTTTTTCCTATAGACTTTAATGGCACAAAATACATGCTAAAATATTCCTTAGTTCTGGGGTTCAGTTATGTTTGAAAAAATTCTTTTTTAACTCTGCTAATTAGCCGTAATTTGCAATTAACTGAACAAGTAATCTATCTCTTGCTTATATTTATCTCGCCCTCTCTCACTGTGTGTTGATTCAATCACTCTCTAATAGTTTTTAATGTCTAATGTGAGCATTGAGAGAAAGAGTGACTCTCTCTTTTCAGCTAATTTGCATAATGTGTTCGTACACACCATAAACACCATGTAAATTAGATGGCAAAATAATAGGACTCTTTACTTCTATATTATTCTATATAAGGATGATATGGAAGTAAAGGGACTTATTATTTTTAGTTGTGCAAGAAGAATTTCTTAACAGATATGACGTCACAATGCATGAATTTTGGAATGAAATCAAAGTAGAATAGTGGTAATGGTAACGGGTATCAATCTCTTAGTGTACTCAGTAATCCACTAGGTCATGGTCAACAGGAAACCCTAACCCAGATGAGAGTAAATAGGGTCAATTTGTTGCTTGTGATAATTCATTTTGCAGAAAACCCTTCACCATAAATTACTAGCATTTCATATTTTTTGTTTTATAGATGAACATGATCAGACACACACGATAAAAGATTTTATTAATTCTTCAAGTCATAGCATTTGAAGGGTATTTTAATTCAATACCTCTGTCGACAATCTTACTTTTTACTATATAAGAAATCAATCAACTTCATCATAAAATATTAAAACATTATGGTCATATCTTCCAGTATTTATTTCAAAAGTGCTCAATAGAAAGTAGAAAATAATAATAATAATATAATTTTGCGTGGCTACACAAATACAATCATATTTCGATCCCAGATCCCATCAGGTCTCTAGTCTATTCCAAACTGGAAGAAACTAATGGCCTGACGAGATCTGGGATTGAAAAGCGATTGCATTTGTGTGTTGTATATTGGGACGGGGTGGTTTTGAACTGTTTAAGGACAACTGTAGCAAGTCGTTGTCTGTCGAAGTGAAGGGATCAAGTTTAACAAACTTGTGAACAGTGAAAGCAGAAGTAGGAATCACGTGGTAGGTGATGTCATCAACAGAGGTCAGGTATGTCAAGTTTTGTAGGGAGAAATCGCCTGAGAGTGGGTCGAGTAGAACGTATGAAATGAAATCTACAAATGATTACTTAAAACAAACTGAGGTTGTGTCTCTCTTTCCACATCCACCATGCCATGCCAACGACTCAGATCGACTCAATAAAAGTACAAGTTGTTGCAATCATTCGTGTGTGTTGATTAATTCAAATTAACAGCAACTTGAGGAGTTTCTTTCCAGCCGACAAAGAGAAGCCTTTCTTTTGTTCCTTCAACACGAGCAAGTTCCAAGCAAGATAGACACTATCATCTTTAAAATAACAGCATCGCTGAAGAAGTTGAATTCCATTGCAGATCACAATCATATACAACATGTTTAGTCACTAAACATTTTATTATTATTGCTATTATTCGTATTATTTATTCGCTGGGGGTTTTCACACGAGCCATTACCAATGATTACTCGTTCTGCCAATAACAAGTGGTGTTTCCTGGAGTCTGAATGACATGCCTCCCCAGATTTTCAGCATTTTCCATCTCTTTCAATAAACATTGCAAATCATTTTGTGTTATCGCAACAGCCGTTTACCATTGATTCCGTGTTGGCACCGACCGTTGGTCTTCTCTGGAATGTCTCAGAGGATTTGGTGCTTTTCGTTTTCCAATACTGTCTGTACCATTTGTCTGTACGTTTAAAAATGTTCCGGCACAGTCGTGTCAGTTTTTGTATTCTTTTCGGCCTCGTTTGTATCCACTTATTATGTGATTTACTTTAATATTGTCTATAAGTCTCTCCAAGGTTACAGTTATTTCTCCACCGTTCCAGTGTAGGTCTGGTTGTTGGCCCCATTCCTTGGTCTTTCTATCTTCCTTGAGCCTTCACATGTGTGGCACCAACTGAAACTGCTGCCATTACCTGTGCGTGTGTGTTGGGGATTAGGGTTAGGGTATGTGCGTGTGTGTTTTGGGGGTTAGGGTTAGGGTGTGTGCGTGTGTGTTGGGGGTTAGGGTTAGGGTTAGGGTGTGTGCGTGTGTGTTGGGGGTGGCATGGTTAGGGTTAGAGTGTGTGCGTGTGTGTGTTGGGGGTGGCGTGGATGTCAGTTTTATTAGATTTCTAAAAGTTTCAGTTCCATTGGTCTCGTGTGATATTCTTTCGATATTTTTGTTCGATTTCTATTTTAACTTCTTACCTGTGGGTTAGGGTTAACGTTCATTTGCTTATGCACGTTAATTTTCTCATTCAAAGATTTTTATTTAGTATTTCGACTCTTTTCATTATTGCAGCACGATATATGGTCTGAACCTTCTATTTGATTTCAATTTCTCCTGTTTTTTTTGGCCCAGGTTTTTGGGACTGTTCCTAGTGCTTCTACAATTATTGGTATTATAATTGAAATAGGTGAGAACACCCTGGAGATGGTAGACTCCTTTTGCTACCTAGCAGATATGCTGAGTGCTGGAGGTTGCTGCAAACTAAGTTCGACCATCAGAGTCAAGACAGCTTGGGGAAAGTTCAGAGAACTTTGCCCAATCCTAACATCCCAATTATTACCAGGGGTAAGGTCTATGATAGCTGTGTAAAAAGCGTGATGTTGTATGGCAGTGAGTGTTGGGTCCTCACCCAGGTCTCATTTGCCCTACTTCAGAGAAATGACAGAGCAATGATTAGGTGGATATGCAACATAAAGCCAGACCAGATCCACAACATTAGGTCAGACACTCTACTTTAAGAATTGGCCATCCCAAAAGTTGATGTCCTAATAAGGGCAACCCGTCTTTGCTGATTCGGCATGTTGAAAGAACCAAGGGGTATATCAGTACATGCAGAGACCTAAGACGGGACAGCAAAAAGAAAGCTGGGCTCCCTAAGAAGACATGGAAAGAAACCATCAAGCAAGACCGTAAACAGTGGCAAATGGAGACAGTCAATCCCCTACAATTGTGATCACTGGCGACTTAGCATAAGGACAGCCAGAGATCGTAGAACCTCTTGTCAAAGGGAACATAGTCGATAAACCTGGAAAGTGAGTGAGTGAGTGTGATTTTCTTCATGTTCCATATTTCTTTTAATTTTCTCTCAAGTTCCATGTATTTGCTTCGTTTTTCTGCCCTCTTGATCTTCACCCTGTGATCTGCTGTGACAGCAAAATCTATGATTGCTTAGATGAGTTTGTTTGTACCTCCATGTCTCAGAGGATTTGGTGCTTTTCGTTTTCCAATACTGTCTGTACGTTTAAAAATGTTCCGGCACAGTCGTGTCAGTTTTTGTATTCTTTTCGGCCTAGTTTGTATCCACTTATTATGTGATTTACTTTAATATTGTCTATTTGTGCACAGAGTCTACATTTACTGTTTCCCTGTTTTTTCTATTATTATCTATATAATAATACGCTAAGGCATTTCCTGTTTATACGTACGTTCTTACCTTTCACACATATTTAAAAAATGAGATCGTCCGATCAGCAAAGATGGCGGTTGGTGATTAATCTGATGTCACAAAGTTTTAAAAATTTATCCATTTTAAAATGAATAGTTACCAAATCAAATCATGCCGTCCCGTCGACAAAAATAGTACATATTTAAAAACAAAACATATCAAAAATTAACATCGTTAATGTTGATTGATGTAGAAAGCACCATGGAATTTCCATGGGGTTCACTATTATTTCTGCTCACTAAGAGTTATCACACAAGTCATCGTCCGTGATTGCTCACTGACAACAACCAGTGGTGTTCCCTGGAGTCTGAGTGACAACAAGCCTCCCCAGATTTCCAGTACTCTCCACCTCTTTTCGATCACCACCACAAATGACCTTGCGGTATCACAACAGCCGCCTACAATTTATTTCTCGCTGACAACGACCATTGGTCTCCCCTGGGATTTGGGTGGCAATAAGCCTTCCCAAGGTCCCAGCACTCTCCACACTCTTCCAGTGGAGGTTTGGTTAGTGCTGTCCCTCTTCGGTCTTCTCATCCTCGTTGACCCTCTATGACTATTTTGTGTGGTGTATGCCGAGGCCAGTGACATCCTATTTTTTTGGGGGGGGAGGAGGCAGATTATGATATCTCTTGCAGTTTCTGTTCCTTGGTTCATGCAGTGGTGTTCTTCCTGTGGTTTTGTTTTCTTCCTATTGTAACTTCCATGTGACTGGTTACCATTCGTAGCTTATGCCGGATGGTTTCCTCATTCGAGGATTTTTCTTAAAATTGCAGCTGTTTTGATCATTGCCGTCCTTTGTATGGTCTCAGTGATCCCTTTGATTCGAATTTCTCCCAGTCTTTTCTCCATGTCTTTTGGGACTGTTCCTAGTGCTCCTACGATTATTGGTATTATATTGACTTTCTTCATGCTCCATATCCTTTTTCAGTTCTCTGACAAGTTACGTGTATTTGCTTTGTTTTTCCGTCTCCTTGATCTTCATTCTGTGGTCTGCTGAGACGGTAAAGTCTACGATTTGGCAGGATTTTTGCCTTATTGTCGATTATTATGACATCCAGTCTCTTTGCTTGTATGGGTTTATCTGTTTGTACATCTATATCCCAGAGGATTTTGTGTTTTTTTTGTTTTCTAGTACTGTCTCTGGTTTATGCTGGTACCCTTTATCTGCGTATTCGAAATTCAATCATTTGCACAGTTCCCAGTGTACTGCTTTCCTCACACAGTCATGTCTGTTCTTGTATTCTTTTGTATTATTATTATTATTATTATTATTATTATTATTATTATTATTATTATTATTATACATACATGCATACATGCAGTAATTGATTTATTTTTATAAAAATTTCATCATGTACAAAGTTTATTCTGATTTATTTAGTCATGACGTCCTCAAAAACTATGCATAATTATTAACTGTTTTTAACTGAAGATGTAAACAACCAAAACTAAATAAAAAAAGCAATAGGAATATTCAGGCTAAAAACGATAAAAAGAAGAAGTAAAACGAACCCACCAAATACTTATAAGATTTTCTTTTTCTATTTGGTCACTACATATTAAGGCCAAGAGTCACTCGAGGATAAGGGTTAATTAGATGGCATGATTGTTAGCCGAGAGATGGGGAATACTATGGGAGTGCTAACATTACTCAAAGGTAAGAATTGCGGTTGATTACTTCTGGAGCGGTTTATGACGAGAATTTGTTGCGTTTGGATTTGAAGATGATCAAGTTGTAATTAGCAGGAAAACAGTTCCTCAGTAATGGAAGTGGGAAGCCATTGCAAAGAAGATTTGTTTATGGAAATTCCGAAAGCACTTGGAGGAGAAAGGAAAGTCACTTTCTGTTTTAGTAGCAAGGCGAGTTCTTGCTGTGAATGTCTTACAAACAGCAACCAAAGATTGGAGCTCAGTCGAGCACCTTCCATGGAAATAAGGATAGAGTAGAGAGAGACTAGCAACGTCTCTTCTGTGAAAATGTGGTTGTAGGGAAAAGAAGATAACATCCCCCATTAGATTTCGAAATCGATTTTATATTCTATCATGGTAGTAAAGAGTGCTCTGAGCAGCACCTCCCCAGATGTGGCAACAGTACCTCCCCATCTTATGGTGTATCTGACCTTTAAATAAGTAGAGGACTTTATGTGGATTAAATATGATCGTTGTTTACCAATAATGTTTTTGCCCATCGTCAGGGCATTCCAGTACTAATGTCAATGTGAAAGTTTGGTCGCATTATTTATTACTAGAAGAGAATGTAAGAAAATAGAGTTTTAAATGTTAACCCTTGTGAAAATCACGAATCTGCATTTCCCAGCTGTCTGTTTATTTTGATGAATGCGAATGCGAAAGAGAAACGAAAATGATCCTCTTCAAGTGTGTTTAAGCCTGTAAACACAAGATAGAAAAAAGATAGAAAGAACGAATAGTGAAATAAACGGGAGGATTTCGGTATAACAATTCATTGTTGTCAGCAAATAAATGAATGTTGGGGTGGATACGCAAAGTAATTCACGAGATCGTTTCAAATGTTCATTAGTCATTACTGGTGCAATTTTATGCTTATATCATTGAAAAATTGAATGTTTGCAAGTCCAGAAGTGTGTGATAGATTTGGAACAAGTCTCAGATACTTGTGGTAAGTTTGAATAAGAGAAATATTACTAGTGTTCTCAATTACCAATTGGAAAGCTTTCTGTGTAATTCAACACAAGTTTTGGAGCTGACGATTGAGATAAAAACTAACAAGCTCAGAGAGAGAGAGAAAGAGAGAGAGAGAGAGAGAGAGAGACAGAGAGAGAGAGAGAGTTTCCAATCGAACATCAGATTTTAAACACAACAGAACACTAAAGAAGTCCAGGGTTGAAAGCACACAACATAGAGGTCAAATGTGAAATAACCGACATCATCACGGACTGAAACAATCCCCATCGCAAACTCATGCCAACACCATAACAACACAACTACAAAGATAATACAGAATGACTCCCCCCCCCCCAAATAAAATGGAATCACCCATGAAATCAATCGTTAATAAAAGTCACAATCCTTTCTGCAATCCAACCATATTTGATACAAATACATTTCAAAATATGTCTGACTTGTTCATCCTATCCAGTTCAAAATTCAGAAAAAGTTTTGTAGGAAGTTTTTTTATGGGGTTAAAGACTTATCAAAACATCAAGTAGGGACATTTTACACGGAACTTAAATAGAAAACTGAACCCCTTGCTAAAATTTGAATAATTATTAAAAACAGATTTCTCTTTGAATTTGAAAATTTGGTGCTTAAATTCCGACGAATTTTAAAGTAAATTGTGTAAAAAGAAAAACTGCTGAATGATTGAAAAGTAAATATGTCTATCGTTTAACTGTATTTTGGAACGAGACTTTCTTTCAATGCTAAGTCTATAGCCGAGATTGCGGAGGGATTTTTATGGAAAAGAGTGTATTTTCTGGTTTCGTAGGAATGCAGTTTTTTTGTTTTGTTTTTAGTCATTAGTGCAAATGGATTTATAATCTTTTTTGTATATGACCTGACTGACCCCGATCTCTTAATTAGATCAACCCCAGGATATTAATTTAGTGTGTGCCAGGTGGTGACGATAACTGTCCAGTTTTGAATAAATACATTCATCAGATTCAAAATATCCCAGCAGATATAACCAAAATAAAAAAAGTTCTCATGTGAGAAGAACGAATATGGAGAACCATTTTATGATTGAATATTAAAAAAAAATATTTTCAGGAGGAAATGAATATTGTTAGGTAATAAATGTCACTAGTACTTTGGCTATATGTATTTTCTATATTTACATTGTTTACATATTTGGGACGGTTGTTCTCATGCTAGTTGTTGTTATGTTCACAACGTTTCAGCCGTTGTGCCCTTCTTCAGGTGACTTTTGTCATAGTGAATAACTTTAAGGGAATTTCCAACTGAACCCTTTCATTCAATCTACTGTGGTGGACTTCTTTTGTTTTGTGCCTTTTGGAGATTTCCGTAGTAGTTAATGTTTTTTCAGTACCTTCACCAGGGATTGAACTGAAAACTTCTATGTAGAATTCACTCTAGTCTATTTCTTAACCAACATCTTTATCCACTAGGCTGTGTGCAGTAGGATAATCTAAGGGTAGTTGGGGGGGGGGGGTGAGTTATAAACCTAACGTCTCTTGTATAATTATTTACACACACTCATATTCCATGTTGTATACTTTGTAAAAATGGCAATACATCAAGATAACTGTTCAAAATATGTAAACAATATTAATAGAAACAATATTAATAGAAACAATATTAATAGAAACAATATATGGCAAAGACGAAGCATATGATATCTGACGCTAAAGAGATGATATCTGTTCCTCAACGCAATATCCATGCAGCATCTGTAAGCTTGGAACTGACTCGGACTCCATCAAATTCAGAACATGCAATAAATGGTGCCACAAAAGGTGAACCAACCTGCCGGTGCTACGCGTAACAGATGCAGCTAATTTTATTTGCTGCACCTGCCGAAATCTGACTCCTATAGAAAGAGTCAATAAATTCACCTAACTAGGTAACACAGTTGATTCCAGTGGGCGAACTGACACAACTATAAGACAACATATATCTGCCACATGGACAGTCTTCAGGCAACTGTCAACAATTTTACAAAACACAAGGATCATATTGTATGCGAGAGTGGCAACATACAACACACATGTTCGACCTGTGGTCTTGTATGGCTGCGAAACGTAAGAACATGGCTGCACCTGATGGAGAAAATTGCCGGTCTCACTTCACAGGCCTCCATGACAAAGTATGTCGCACAATGTGTCAACTGGTATGGACACATCGCCCGCCGTCATTCATCTGAAACACTCCAAAGTGTGTCCCACATTGATGTTGATGGCCCAAAGCCACATGGTAGGTCGCTTAAGACATTGAGGTGATCAGTTGATGACGACCTGTTTCTGGTGGGCAGCACAAGTGAAATGACAAGAGACAGGAGAAGTCATTCACGAAACGTCTAAAATCAAGCATGAGACAAGACGACGAAAAATGAAAAAAAAAAACTTCTTGGAAATATCATCAAATAATATTTCCTACAATACTGAATAAATACTTTGTATGGACGGTGTGTGAATACATATTATTCTCATTTGGGTGTCCCTGGATCGTGAGTAAGAAAAGAAATTGAAGAGAAATATGAAAATGAATAATGTATGAAATATAGGGGGAAAGAGGGAGAATATGGAAGTTAAAATGAAGAAAACATCGAACACAATAAAATTGATAGGCCAATAATGTTTCGATAGGATTGCAAGACTGCAATACCATTAGATAGAGAAATATGGAAAACCTTCTTATCTTTAGTTGTATTTTAGGTCAGTGGACCTAAAATACAACTAAACATAAGAAGGTTATCCATATCTATTTCAACCCTTTTCTCAAGCCGTAATTATTAGATCTTATAAATATAGTGAGACACTGGCCAGTTTAAGGGAATGTATCTCTATATATAAAGTTAGGTATGTGTATATATACGAGATAGAGCAATTATCTCGTATATTGAGCTTAAACCATTTCACTATAAATTCATTTCTCTAAAAGAATACTTTTATTCTCATATTTTATATACACATATATATATATATATATATATATATATATATATATATATTTATTTATACATATATATTTATATATATATATATATTTATACATATATATTTATATATATATATATTTCTATGGTCAGGATAATCTTTAACTAATGAACGGATCATTATGAATTTTGGAATATATATTCTCGGCAACACAGTAAGTAACATGGGCGCATTAATTTTTTGTAAATTTTAACATTTAGGGGTACATATATATATAAAGTTAGGTATGTGTATACGTTTATATATATATATATATATATATATATATATATATATATATATATATATATATATATATATATCGGTGTAAGGATAAACTCCAAAACTAATGAATAGATCGTTATGAATTTTGAAACACAGCTGTTAGGCGTAAGGGTGGGTAATATGAGCTATTTTTTGTTTTAATTTAGTTTTATGCAAAGGAGGCAAAAGGGGGGTGGAAGCCCTTCGTAAAAGTTTAGATACCTCCGATTTTTGTGAAATTAAAAAATAGGTATTAGACATCAATTAATAAATATTCCCCAAATTTCATTTTCTTTTGAGTATTTTAAAGATGTTTTAGGGGCATAATATGGCCACAACCTCCCATTTGAACATTCATTTTTTTCAGATCTGCATTAAATTTGATTCATATTCATTAGACACAAATAAAGCAAGATTCCCTGAATTTCAATTTCTTATTAAAACCCCTTAAATTTGAGACATTTTCTAGTATCAAAATAATGTAATAAATTTTAGTCAAAATTTGAATAAGGATTCTAGACATAAGGTTTAGTATCATTGAGTATTGATTTTAATCTTCGTGAGGGGACATAAAAGTAGTGTAGAACTGTTCTTTCGTGGAATAAATTTTACCCGTCCTGGGACGAGTATTCTTCTAGTATATATATATATATATATATATATATATATATATATATGCAACAAAGCATAAGTGAGTCCATGTGTCTTTTAAATTCGAATTTTTCAAACAAAAAATTTTCTTCTCATCAAAAGGTTAAGCTAACTTTGGAAATGATAAAAATTAACTTCAAATATTATTTTGAAAATTATATAAATTATTAAAGCATTCTTTGAGGAAAAACAAATTTCTGTAGGAAGAAAATTATAGACATTATCATTCCAAACTCTGAACGTTATAATTCCAAATACTGAGAAAAAATTACTAAAAAATTTAAAAAAATTATTTAATTTGTATACTTTTTTGCTTGGGCGTTCAGAAATCGACCGTTATGCAGGAAGAGACAGCAGAATATTTAAGTGTTTATCCGAGGAGAAAATAGTCAAAAGTCAAAAATATCCAAAGCATAGAATAAAAATAAATAAATTAAAGAAATTTCCAGATGTTTGTGTCACGGATCAAACACTATATATGTGCATTTTGTACACAGCGGAAACAGCTGTGTGTATATATAGGAGTAGAATTTCGCCCGAGATGCTGGTGATTTTATTAATTTTCTTAACTGTCGGGCAGCTTGATTATTTCAGATTTCTAGTTTTTGCACTCGTTGTATAATCTGCATTATTATCTTTCAGTCCTGACGAAGGCCAAAGTTGCTGAAACGTAATCCCACTTGTATAGGTTGTTCTAAATGTTTATCTAATAAATAAATATATAACAATAATAAATAATTAAAAAGGGCTTATCTTGACACGTTACTGCAGTTTCATGGTAGACCTGATCGTCAAAAGCATACTCTTATCCCATACATCTGTCTATATTTGAATGCAAGTTCAAACACTTGCATTCAGATACGTACAGACGGATTTTTGTAGGGGAAAATTTGACATAAGGTCGGATTTTAATGTGGGTGAAATCCAAATACCCCACAAAAAGGGGACACTTTTAATTGGGACAAAAATACAAATTATCTCAATCTAGAAGGATTTTTCTTCTTTGATCGAGGACAGAACATATACTACAATTTGATCTTAGCCCGAAATTCAGAGAGTTTTGTTTTTGTGTTTATTTGTGGTCTCTTGGATTTACATCTTTGGATATTTCACTCTCCGTTTGCGACTTTGTTTTTTTTTATCAGATTACGGCATTGGACTTTCAACTAAGGAGCTTTCTTACTCAGTTTTAAATTTGTATTATTATTATTTAAAAAACAAAATTTTTAATTTAATTTTAAGTTGTTGTTGTTGTTGTTGTTGTTGTTGTTGTTGTTGTTGTTGTTATTATTATTATTATTATTATTATTATTATTTATTTATTTATTTATTTATTTATTTATTTTTCATTTGAATAGCTGAAAAATATGGTTAAGATGTTTGTTGGAGAATGAAGATAATTTTAAAATTTATGGTAAAAACCGAATGACTTCAACAGAACGAAAAGTGTGAATTCTTATCTTGCAAAGCTGATAAGTGACGACATGAACTTAGCAGATGTAAATAATATCAAGCTATGACCCACTTGAGACAGAACAATTCGAGATAAATGAGTTTCTCGCCTGATTCCAAGAATCTCTTGGCTTGTGACAAGAAGTGTAATGCTAACTTTGAAAGGTGGAGAAACAGGAAAGTCTACTTAAAACAAAAACCCTAATCTCTTCATGCTACGAAACGTTTCATTTCATTGTTTATCTCTGAAATACCTGTCTACATGGGATTTCGCAAATCTTCTTTTTCTACATGGGATTTCTCAAATCTTCTTTTTCTACATGGGATTTCGCAAATCTTCTTTTTCTACATGTTAACCAGGCAATAATAAAATAGCCGTGTAAAGTTACCAACATATGCAGCGGACATTCTAACGTGTGTAGTAATCAAACTGCTGTTGACAATATTTCATGTATAATCAATGATCTGCAATGGGAAATCTGACCAAACCCAACACCATCAGGTCAGAGGATTTGCTGAAACCACTACATTCGCCCGGCATAGCGGTTATCCTTGGGACAAATCGATTGCGCTGGTATGGTTATGTGGAGCGTTCATCCTTCTGGATAAACCGTTGCAGAAATATGGATGTCTTGAATTGTAGGAAGGTTGGTCAGCCAAGGAAAACTTAGAAGCAAGTGATTGGACAAGACCACACAGAGTGTAATTGGAGACAGTTGACCCGCTGAACCGTGAGAACTGGAGAGTGAGCTTGCGTAATATCAGAAAACGTTTGAAGGGAAAAGTGACGTTAAATGAATAGAAGAAGAAAAAGAAGAATCACTTTTTACAACATGATTACATATAACATTTTGTCGAACTTAGAAATCTTTATGTCGAATTTGGAAATATATATGGGAAATAGTGCAGTATAGTTAACAGCCGAGCAATCGAAAATAAAAAAATTACAACTAATAACTTTCACCAAAGGCATTAAAATGTATTTTTTTTATCGCCCCTTTTGCTTTTAAAGTGTGGAAAGTGATTGTAAGATTTATCATCTCTGAATTTGTTAAGTTGACTTTTCGAAACACAAAATAAATGGCATCGATTTTTTTGGAGGTGGTCAGTTAGCTTCGGATAACTTCAGTTTAAAAAAATAGTAAAAGATGACTTATGCTACCACTAATCCTACGTCGTCAGTTCGTACTTGCCCGAGTGGCGCACCATACTTTAAGACAGATGTTGTGAGTTTGAACTTCACGCAGACCACAACTATTTTTACTCTGATCTTGTCCCAAAATGAACATTTCAAATTGCAATAAATTACAATATCAAGCAGATTTGTATTATTCGAATGACTGTTCTCATCTTGAATGTTATTCTCAAAACGTTTCGGCCGATGTAATCTTCGACCTTCTTCAGGTGTATCTTGTCGAACTCGAGATTCTGTACATAATTTCGAACAGATTCCCAAGTTTGATAGAAAGATTCCCGAGTTCGACAAGATACACCTGAAGAAAGTCGGAGGTTACATCGGCCGAAACGTTTTGAGAATAACATCCAAGATTAAAGCGAAAAGTAGTTCGAATAGTACAAATAATACAAATTCTTAAACCTCATTAAAAAAATTCCAAGACATTAAGCAGATTGTTTGATTTTATCTGTATTTTTTTCTGTAATCTATGTAATTTATGGAAATTAGGATCCCTGGCAACGCCGGGTAGCCCTGCTAGTTTTTTAAACTCGTTTTCATATTTGCCAATATTTCTGAGATGAGGTGCCGTTAGTATCTACATCATTTACACATTTCGGACAGTTATCCTCATCTTCGTTGTTGTTATATTTTGATATTCATCAAATGAAATATTCTTATTAGTTACATGTTTCGGCTGCTGTACTCACCGGCCTTCTTCATATGCTTTTTGTCTTAGTCGGTAACTTTTTGGGAATATCAAACCGAACTCTTTATTTAATTCATTCAGGGGTTGATTATTCTTATTCGATATTCTATGCTTTTTAGATATCTAGTAATAGTTAACATGTTTCTTAAGTTTCCTCTCGCAGAGATTACATCCGGGACGTCTAGATAGAATTTAGCCATAAATACTTCTTAACCAACCGGAGAAATAACCTTGAATAAAGGGAGTTTCTACATCATGAACATTAATTTCATTTGAAAATGGAGGCCATCTTTTCTTAAATGATTTTATATGCTTGTTAATATTGCTCTAAATTTATTTAATCTTTATTTGCAATGTGATATATTGTTCTTTTAAAAGTGGGGAACGTGACAAGTTTTTAATAAAGTATCAAATTTATTTTTTATGAATGAAATTCGTGTGAATTTCAAAAGAATTTCTGATGTTTACATATTTTTCAACAGAAGATATTTAATTTGTCTGAAGATAAAAAAACCCCAAAAATTGTAACAACAAATGGCTCAGCAGAACGTGTAGAGTAATTCCCTTTCCCCGCGGAGAGGCGGAGGGGGGGAAAGTAAACATAAATATATACATAATATCGGCATAAAAGAATAAGCATGCAACATTCTAGATGTAATTAAAACGTTTGACCATTTTTATTTAAAACAAGTGCTACCAATTTCAAATACGAATGAAGAGCAAAGATGTGTGGCTTAGACATGATATAAAGAAACAAAAAAACAAAAATCATCACCCAAAATTAAAAAGGTTCTATCTGCACTTTTTGTAGTTTTTTTTTTAAGGTTTTTAATTTAAACGTTTTAGAAATCGACAAAGATATTTCTTTCAAACGATTCTATTTTAACTTTATTTTTACTTTCATTTTTGTTTTACTTTTTTTTAAATAGGATTTTGAAAGTTAAATTTAATTTTTACGGTATCGTTTAGTCATTAACCTATTAAATGAACCAACTATAGTTTTGTTAAGGTAATGTTTTAATTTCTATTCATAAAATTATTGGAGCTCCCTAAACTTTCAATCTTTTAATTAAATGAGGATTTGCTTAGAATTTTAAACTTTCCTACCCGATACTTTAAATGTTTCCAAATTCTGTTCAAATTTAAAAAGGTTACGAGAAAATTCAATGTTTTTTCAACTATTAACAAAAATGACTGACTTATTTACGATATCGTGACTCTTCGAAATTCGAAAGTACTTTTGAAGCATTTAAACTGATGGAAAGAAAATAATTCTTGTCTTGGATTAATGCTTATAGGCAAAGGTCAAAGTTTAAACACTTAACATTGGGTTAAGATCAAGACTAAGTAGAGAAATCCAGTTAAAGAGGTAGTGCCCTCCCTTATATGTCGATGAAAAGAGAGCCTTCGAGTCGCCCTCGACTACAGTCGAATCAATTTATTTTTATATATTTTATCGTTTAGAACTCAAAATAAGCGAACATTGCAAATAGAACCTTTTTAATATCGTGTTGCAGAATGTTGAAAACTCGATTTAAACGATTTTCTATGTTGATAGCATTCAACTTCTCTTCAATGTGAGTTTGTATGCAATTATGTGGGACAACAGTTAAGAGTACTAAGTGAATTCGCTGTTAAAAGAATGCATTTGTGAATGAAAATGCACATCAAAGAGAGACGAAACCAAAGTTAGAATGAAGTGATAAATGGGTGGGGCAAGGCAAAGCGCGGACACGGTAGGGGGTCGGGAAGTGAATGATGTTAATGAACGAGACACGATAGACATAAAAAAAGAAGCAGATAAGTAAAGAAAACAAAAGAAAACAAAAGAAAACAAAAAAGTGGAATGCTGGAATATGATACAGCAACCAAAGGTGACCCATGACTGTAAAACACAAAGATATTCGCATCTTTTTTTCTTCTACCTTTCAGTATGTCAAAGCGATATTCTATTATAATAAAAGAAGTAGAATTTAATTATTACTAGACCACCCGTGATCCATTGCGTCAGTATTTGTTATATATATTATTAAATATTTATTTAATATTTATGAAATCCTTTTCCAGTTACCAAATATTTACGAAGACCTTCTAGAATTTCCAAATATTTATGAACAAATTTTGGAATTTCCAAATATTTATGTAACTCACTTGTGATGCCATAATAGACCGTTTCTATTCCATCTCTCTGCCCCCTTTTTCCTCTCTCTCTCCCCCTATCTCTTCTCTTTTCTTTTTCATCATTCCTCTCTTCGTTTTAATTAATTACGTCATTACATTCCTGTTAGCACTTCTATTTATCCTTCACCTTATATTTACGTTATTCGCCCTTCCTCCCACCATCTATAACATTCAAGTGCAGGTGAAAAGTGTGCACGGTGACAAACAAGCAAGAGAACGACAGCATCAGAGTTTTAACAGATTTTTTGCTATGATTTTCCACTCATTCAGCCATTTTGTTGGGAGGTGACGGTGGCTGAGTGGTTAACGCACGGACATCTGATTCATACGAAACGAATAAATGAAGACATTTTGCTAATTTACTAAATTTCTTCTTTTTTTAAAGAAAAATCAGGCAATCTAAAAAGCATCGTTTAACTTTATGAATTTAAATCAAAAATATATAAAACGTCACAAAAATGATCTGATATTTCTCTTCATTCAGAAAAATATATAAAACGTCACAAAAATGATCTGATATTTCTCTTCATTCAGAAAAATATATAAAACCTCACAAAAATGATCTGATATTTCTCTTCATTCAGAAAAATATATAAAACCTCACAAAAATGATCTGCTATTTCTCTTCATTCAGAAAAATATATAAAACGTCACAAAAATGATCTGATATTTCTCTTCATTCAGAAAAATATATAAAACGTCACAAAAATGATCTGATATTTCTCTTCATTCAGAAACATATATAAAACGTCACAAAAATGATCTGATATTTCTCTTCATTCAGAAAAATATATAAAACGTCACAAAAATGATCTGATATTTCTCTTCATTCAGAAAAATATATAAAACCTCACAAAAATGATCTGCTATTTCTCTTCATTCAGAAAGATATATAAAACGCCACAAAAATGATCTGATATTTCTCTTCATTCAGAAAAATATATAAAACGTCACAAAAATGATCTGATATTTCTCTTCATTCAGAAAAATATATAAAACGTCACAAAAATGATCTGATATTTCTCTTCATTCAGAAAAATATATAAAACGTCACAAAAATGATCTGATATTTCTCTTCATTCAGAAAAATATATAAAACCTCACAAAAATGATCTGCTATTTCTCTTCATTCAGAAAAATATATAAAACGTCACAAAAATGATCTGATATTTCTCTTCATTCAGAAAAATATATAAAACGTCACAAAAATGATCTGATATTTCTCTTCATTCAGAAAAATATATAAAACGTCACAAAAATGATCTGATATTTCTCTTCATTCAGAAAAATATATAAAACCTCACAAAAATGATCTGCTATTTCTCTTCATTCAGAAAAATATATAAAACGTCACAAAAATGATCTGCTATTTCTCTTCATTCAGAAAAATATATAAAACGTCACAAAAATGATCTGATATTTCTCTTCATTCAGAAAAATATATAAAACGTCACAAAAATGATCTGATATTTCTCTTCATTCAGAAAAATATATAAAACGTCACAAAAATGATCTGCTATTTCTCTTCATTCAGAAAAATATATAAAACGTCACAAAAATGATCTGATATTTCTCTTCATTCAGAAAAATATATAAAACCTCACAAAAATGATCTGCTATTTCTCTTCATTCAGAAAAATATATAAAACGCCACAAAAATGATCTGCTATTTCTCTTCATTCAGAAAAATATATAAAACGTCACAAAAATGATCTGATATTTCTCTTCATTCAGAAAAATATATAAAACGTCACAAAAATGATCTGATATTTCTCTTCATTCAGAAAAATATATAAAACGTCACAAAAATGATCTGATATTTCTCTTCATTCAGAAAAATATATAAAACCTCACAAAAATGATCTGCTATTTCTCTTCATTCAGAAAAATATATAAAACGTCACAAAAATGATCTGATATTTCTCTTCATTCAGAAAAATATATAAAACGTCACAAAAATGATCTGATATTTCTCTTCATTCAGAAAAATATATAAAACGTCACAAAAATGATCTGATATTTCTCTTCATTCAGAAAAATATATAAAACGTCACAAAAATGATCTGATATTTCTCTTCATTCAGAAAAATATATAAAACGTCACAAAAATGATCTGATATTTCTCTTCATTCAGAAAAATATATAAAACGTCACAAAAATGATCTGATATTTCTCTTCATTCAGAAAAATATATAAAACGTCACAAAAATGATCTGATATTTCTCTTCATTCAGAAAAATATATAAAACGTCACAAAAATGATCTGATATTTCTCTTCATTCAGAAAAATATATAAAACGTCACAAAAATGATCTGATATTTCTCTTCATTCAGAAAAATATATAAAACGTCACAAAAATGATCTGATATTTCTCTTCATTCAGAAAAATATATAAAACGTCACAAAAATGATCTGATATTTCTCTTCATTCAGAAAAATATATAAAACCTCACAAAAATGATCTGATATTTCTCTTCATTCAGAAAAATATATAAAACGTCACAAAAATGATCTGATATTTCTCTTCATTCAGAAAAATATATATAAAACGTCACAAAAATGATCTGATATTTCTCTTCATTCAGAAAAATATATAAAACGTCACAAAAATGATCTGATATTTCTCTTCATTGTTACTTAATCAGAAAAATTGTCTTTTTCGCATAAAAATATTAAGAAAACAATAAAATGAAGTTGACAGATTTGAGTATGTTATATGTCGTTCAGATTGGGAATCTAAGATCATTAAGAATTGCAAGTTTTACAACCTAATATCATCCTTCACACAAGGAACCCAACTGATACTGATCAAATACCAGCTTGTGACTCGATGACAGGCTACAAAATAATGCAAGAAAATAAAAAAAATGACTGACAAAAATTGACTTATCCCATGCTGCCACATTAAATGCCTTTAGAATATTCATCAGCTAAACCTATCCGGCGTTGTCCGGGAGTCTTTTTACCTTCGTGTTTCTTTCACTTTTTGCCCCACACACTTTATTATTTTAGCAAAATTAATTTCTTATAAGAAAATATTTACAGTTTTGAAAAGATAATTCAATAAAGGGATATATGTTATTAACACAAATTCGGTTTTGCAATAAAATCGATTGGACGTTTTACAAAATGCTGAAATTTAAATCCCATAAATATTTTCGAGTTTTTTAGCATTATATTTATAAATAATAAGAATAAAGGCCAGAGTTGCATGGCGATGTTTTGTCAAATTATTTAAAACAAATAAAATTCTGAATCTTAAATTTATTCATTGCATTTTACCTTTTAATTACCTATTTTAAATAATTCATTAATTAATCGATTTTTTATTTTTTTAAATATTACAAATCACATTTATTCATATTAACATAAATATACAATATCTAATCAGATAATTTTATTAATAGTTTATTAATAAGGGAAATCATAAAACATGCTTGAAATATAATCATGCATAGCTATATTGGATGGCACGGTGGCTAAGTAGTTAATGATGCAGACTGAGGTGTACCGGGTTCGAATCCAGTTCGTTTCACAGAAACATTTTCATCAAAACCAACACCTGACCTGTTGTGTCTAACCTCTTGAAGGAGGTGAATAATTAATTTTTTTAAAATTTATATTGGATTCTTACATATATAAAATAAATAAATAGATTGATCATAGTCGAGGGTGACCCAAAGGCTCCCTTTTCATTGGCTATTACATCGGAACGTAGGAGAGACACCACTTTCTTCCCTGAAATAATCTACTTACCCTTAATCCTCACCTTATAATGCTGAGTGTTTAGAAAGAAGGCATCAAGTACCATTCTTTTAGTCTTTGGTATGATTCGACCGAGGATTGAACCCCAGTCTCCTAGCCTTTTAGTGAACACTCTAGCCATTATGCCAAATACATATAATTGTAGGTATAAAGATATTTGTGTGTGTATTCGCATGCCTGTTTTCTTAGTGAGAGAATGAATGTATATTCATTTCGGCTGGTGCCATGTGCGTTTACATGTGTGTATGAACGGTGTATATGCGTTCATGTAACAGTGTGTATATGTTAGCACTGTGTTTAGTAGTCCGTGAAATTCTCTCATTGTGTCTGCTGTTAGGTTAGCATTTAAGGGTGTACTTACATGCGTCGAATAGGGATGAAACATACAAAGAGAAAGAAAGCTGTGTATTTGTGATTTTTATAGTCTGTGCTGAAATTTGAAGATGAATATTTCTTGCACTGTTATTGGTCGAAAGAAAATGCTGATTTGAGCTTTTCTTCAATCGAGAGTCGATACTAAAAACAACATTCACTTTTGCTGCTGCTTCCAACAAGCGATTTTCATAAATAATGGCTGCAATGTTTTTCATAATGAAAGATGAACTAAAAATGTTTATTTTCGTTGTTTACGGCCTTCCCAAAACAAAACCAATTCTGAGTCTATTGTCATCGTCTTATTAACAAGACTCTAGAATGCATTGCTTTTGGCAACTGAACTATTTTTATGAACTATTTTTATGAACTATGTTTATGAACTATGTGTGCCATTGTAATCAATGACAATCATTAAACACTTTCCCACGCACATTTCAGTTATTCTCTTGGTCGTTAAACAGAAGTAATTAAGTCTAATTGGGAAATCAATGTGTGTATTTGTTGCTGTGAGTCAAAAGGGAAATATAAATGTATTGTGAGTTGGAAGAGAGCGGATGATAGCTGGAAGAGGGTCGGCCATATTTGTTTGGAGGAGTAGTGAAAGGAGTAGGAAGAAGAAAATAATAGAAATTTAAAGTGTTGGTGGTGATGGTGGTAGTTCGTATAAAGTGGTGGTGGTGGTGGTAGTTCGTATAAAGTGGTGGTGGTGGTGGTAGTTCGTATAAAGTGGTGGTGGTGGTGGTAGTTCGTACATTTGTAACGCACGAACGTCCATAATTGTAATTATTTCTAACAATCAAATTTCATAGTCTGATGATGATCGTTGTAGGTGTGAAATTGCAAGTCACTATTGATATTTCATTCTGTGACGACAGTGATTAGAACCATGTTTATATTCGCTCTATCCAAGAAAAAGGGTAACTTATTAACTTAATAGCAACATAAATTTATACAATAATCGTGCAATTGTGCCATTTAATAAATTGCTATAAAACACAGACACAAAACCTGTTGAACACGAGTCAAAAAAAAAAGAAGCGTTACCGGGGAGGGGGGGGGGGAATAATTGTATGCTTGTATTACTTTGTTTATCTATTTTTAAAAAAATAAATTTTTGAGGGAATCAGAATGTAAATGTATTTACAAATGGCTACAGCGTGTTGCGTAATAATTTTTCAACAAGGATTTTAATTGTATATATTTTTTCTATGTCTTTTAACCAGCAAAGCATTACCGCTGTTGACCAAGAGAAGAGTCTATCAGGTATGTGTAGGCAGTGTGATGATGTATGATAGTGAAACCTGTGTTGCATGGCGATAAAAAAAATTTTTTTAACATCGTTCACCCCAAACAAGGCAGGCCGCCACTGTAGTCGTAAGGGGCTACTGAGAAAAAGAAAAGGGGAGAAGGTTGGGGAGGGGGGTCAGCCTAAATTGGGATCTGGGCAGCGAGATGTTTGTTTACATTAGTTTTAAATTTCTGCATGTCAGTACTGTCGGGGAAACAGGAGGCAGGGAGGGAGTTCCAGAGGCCAGCAGCACGAGGAAAGAAGCTATTTGAGTAGAAGGCTCTCCGGCATCTGGGGACCTCCACAGTGAATGAATGAGATTTAGTTGATTGTCGAGTTGGTCTAGTGAATTTATGTAGAGGGGGCACCAGAGTAGCCAATTCATCAGAGCATAATCCATTGAAGTATTTGTAAAACAGACATAAGGATGCTACATTGCGGCGATGGGACAGGGACTGGAGCTTGGCTGACAGTGAGGTACCTATTAGGTTGGCGACTCTTTTTTGGACCTTGTCAACGAGGGAGAGATTAGTAGATAATGCACCAGCCCAGATGTGACAACAATACTCCATGCATGGGTGGATGGTGGCTTTGTAGAGATACGGGATAATGTCAGGTGTGAGGAGTTTACTAGCACGGTAGAGGGAGCCAACCTTCTTTGCAGCAGCCTTGGCAATGTCTTCAATGTATTTGTTCCAATTCATGTTACCTGTGAAGGTTAGGCCGAGGAGTTTGAATGATGAACTCTCAGGTAGGGTGTTATTTGCCATGACAATCGGTGGTTGGAGAGGTTTCTTGTAGTTGTTGAAGGAAAGGAGCTTTGCGGCATTAAAAGTTACCAACCATTTATGACCCCAATCCACTACAGCCTGGAGGTCATTTTCTAAAGATTCAGCCATTGCCTCGGATATGATTGCGTCTGTTTTGCCAACATGGCGAGAGTAAAGTGTGGTGTCGTCAGCAAATAAACCAATCTCCAACTCTATGTCATCAGGGAGATGATATGCGAATGATACGATGGATGTGTAATGTGAGTCTTAAAGACAAGCTTAGTTCTGATGACGTCAGAGGAAGTTAAATCTGGACAATATAGGGAGATTTGTGCAGAACAAGAGACTTTGAAAGTATAGCCGTGTTGAAAGAATGGACGAGAGTCCTTGGTTTAGTGGATGTAGAACAGTTAAGGTAGCAGGGTCAGTTAGCAGGGGAAGGCCAATGAAAAGATGGAAGGAAGTAATAAGGATGGACTTAAGAGAAAAAGAGATATATAAAGAGCTGGCCAGAGATAGGTTAGTTTGAAAGTAAATTTCTACAAACTGTCCAACACATGTCAGTATGTAAAACAGACGTTAAACTGAATATGATAACGATGATGATGACACTGATGATGTTTTTGAAAATTTTATTTAATTGTTATAAAAATTAACAGATAGGATTGTAGTTGTGGATGGTCTCCCTTTGTTTGTCGGCAGCCAATATTTTTAGGCCCAGTTTATCATGTAATTTACAAATAGGACACAAAATAATGTGTATATTTATGCAATACTGAAGTAAAGCAATGTTATATGCAGTCATAGATCGTCTGATCATAATGTCTTATCTCCCAAGCATATCCATAGAGGAGAAAAGAAACCAAAAACTACGCCATGTTCCAGATGCCAGCTCAAGTGCAAAATCAAATATGTTTTTCTTCTTTTGAGTGAGAAAACCCAAGTAAAGCATATCTCCTGCTCCTATCTAAACTGGAATGATTGCAATCTTGGTTCAAGAGTTTCATAATAGAAGTTGATATCCTTGCCTATTGAGCTTTAATACGGACAGGTGTACGATTGATATTCTCGCAAATATCTCAAGAAAACCATGAAAGGGTGAAGGTCACTGATATAACCGAGAGGATGCCTTAACATAAGTCAATATCTTCGCCCTAAAGTGGAAGCACTTTATAGTTAAGATAATAATTGCATATTTATCGTGAGTGCTGGAGGTTGGTGTTTGCATCTAACCAAATAAATGTCTCGTTTCTGAACACAGATGTTCAAAGTAGGAAGCCCTTTCGAACTTGATTCTTACTGATCAGTGTGATGCATCCAACCAATCAAACTAAGACTGAATATGCATTTCATGAGATTTTAAAAATTGGACAATCACATCTTTACATTATAAATACGGACTCACAACTCTGAGAAAATATTTCTTCCATTATTTTTTAGCCATAAAATATAAACTAAGTAAAAATGTGACACAATAATTATCTATTATTATACTAAAGCTGGGTTGATCAACGTTTGTTTCCCTAAGGCTTTTTAATCATACAACAAATATGCTGAACTATTCCTTAATTTTGGGATTGAGTTATGTTTGAAAAAATCTATTTTAATTGCTCTCTCACCAAGTGATTCATGTCTTACCCAGTGGCTGTCTCTTCCTCTCATTATCTTGTTTGGTTGCCCCCTTCTTATTTTATACTGTATCTATCATTCACGTCTCTCTCTCTCTCTCTCTCTCTCTCTCTCTCTCTCTCTCTCTCTCTCTCTTTATTAACAGTCAAACAACATTTTATTATTACTATAGATAGGAATAGTCCATTATAAACAAAAGGGAAATCACCACATTTAACTTGTAGTTAGAGAGAGAGAAAGAAAGAGAGAGAGAGAAAGAGAGAGAGAGGTATTAAAAGAAACTTATTTTTGATTTTGTCTTTATTTTTTCATATATCTTTTCATATTTAACTGGCTTGGCAAACTCGCTTTTTCCTAATTCCAACAATAAATGGGCGACCAAACGGGTCACATTTTTCTAGTTTCATTTGAAAGCTAAACATTTTGGCTTCGTGGGAAATTGCTTAAATTAATTGAAACTAATTTATTTTAATTAATAATGGATATTTTTTCAACATAAAGTCGAGGAAGAAATTATGGAATCACTATATATAATCTCATGTATTTAGCAATTGTTACTTTCAACATGTTTTATTAATTAAAAACAATGGACTTTCAGTCCGACCTTTTTCAATTAGCTTTTCAAGTTTAGCTTTTAGAAAATTCGTTTGTCAAAATGAAAACAACTTCAATTTATAGAATCTTATATGAATTAAGGATTAAAGATTCTTAAATATCTCTGATCTCAATGTCTTTGAATTGAAAGGATTAAGAACTATTCTTGGAATAACTGCAAGATAGATGAAGAAATGCAGTTATCAGAAATAAGCTTAATAGAAACAGATTCATCAATGGCATCATTTGAGATTAACATGGTTTGGATATGTTTCCCGGTTACTAGACTCCAGCTATGTAAAAAAAACTCATATCAGGAAGATTTAACTGAAGAAAGATGAAAAAGGCGACCATCAAAGAGATGGGCTGAGTAGATAAGAGTTGAGACTGCCACACTACTCCTGACAGCTAAATGAACTGACCTAATACCCTGATAAGTGTTCAAATTATGTTTCAAAGCATGTGACGAAGTTCTTTGCGGTATACATGTAAGTCAAGTCAAATCTGATCTATTTATTCTATTACATCATATTTATTTGATAACATTCATATGTTTAAAATCTGCCTCAGTTACAGAAACTCTAGACTTGAACTTTCTTTTCATTTCTGACAATGACACAATGTATTGTGAAACAGCCATGAATAACACAACATTGGGATTATGGTTCTACAGTGGCGTCCTGCCTTGTTTGGGGTGAACTATGTTAAAAAAAAGACTTAAACTATTACATCTTATGATGCAGGAGCATTTGCACACAACATATTTCATATTTCGTGTTAAACATAGAAATACTAGACGTATGCGTCGTCCATTGGGGCACAAACATTATTCTACTTTGATTCCATTCGAAAATTCATAAACTGTGACATATCTTTTAAGACATTCTTCTTAAATAACTAAAATTAACAAGTCTCTTTACTGCTATATCATGATGATGATGATGATGATGATGATCATTACCATTATTGAATATAGATTGAACTTAATACCCAATATAAAAAAATCATATATATTTAGAAATCAGATATAGATACCTGTATTTAGCCGGCGTTGCCCAGATGGAGATATATTGCCAGATGGAAGGCTTAGTAAAAAATAATTAAAAATATAGTCATGTTTATATTGTTTTAAAAATAGGATCTTAAAAAACATCATTTTAGTTTTCTCTTATTTTATTTTTTTGATTTTAATAAATATTCGATTAATAGTAAATAATAATTCAATGTTTATTTATCAAAGTTACATTTAGGCATACAGGATCTTTTTTACTAGTTTTATTAAATAGATTAATTTTATTGTTTTGATGTGATTATTCACATCTTATTTGATGCAGAGATTATGATGATGATGATGATCATCATCATCATCAGCAGCAGCAGCAGCATCATCGGTTAACATGCTGCATGTGTTGGATGGCTTTTAGAAATTGACTTCCAAACTAATCTATCTCTTACTAGGAAGTTATTTATCCCTCCCCCTTTCTTTCAAATCCACGCTTATCACGTCCTCTCATGTTTTCTTTGGCCTTCCCCTGTGAACTAACCTTGCTACCTCAACTGTTCTACATCTACTAACCCAAGAACTCTCATCTATTCTTCGAATGTGCCATACCACCGAAGTCTCCTGTTCTGCACACATTTCCTTATACTGTCCAGATTTAATCTTCCTCTAAAGTCATCAGAACTAAGTCTGTTTTTAAGACTCACATTACATATCCATCGTATCATTCTTATATCATTTCTTTTCATGCAATGCATGTCCTAAACCTTCACTGGCCAGGTTTCACTTCCATACATCTTCACACTGCATACACATGCCTGATAGACTCTTCCCTTGGTTGATAGTGGTAACTCTTTCCTTGTTTAGTAATGATAGTTCCCATAACTTATACCATCCACTTCTAATAGCACCTGATCCTTCCTGTGCTCCAATGGTATCACCAAATTAATAAAACTTCTGAACAATTTCAATAACTTCGCCATCCAGATATATTTTCTCCAAATCTAAGTTCTCACCCTGGTCATCTCTTAACCTATCAGTAATTCCAGTGTTTTTTTGTTTTTTACTTTTTACCAAATTATTTCATTGAATTTTTTATATTACAATTATTGTATTTTTTGTTAATATTTTAATATTTCTAAGTGTAATGTATCCTATGTATTTGTTATATATATTTGGAATTCAGGTTTTCATTGGTATATATTGTGGCTAAGGATATTATGCTTTTGGCTAAACAGTTATTTGGAGGGACACATTGTCTCTAACAACTGTTTAGCAAGAGGCATAATCTCCTTAGCCACGATATATATGAATTAAAACCCGAATAACAAAAAATATTATATATATCAGGGGCCATGGCAAGGTGACCCTTTGTTTGTTAGACCCACTTGGTTCTTCTACTAATGAGAATTGTGTTTAAACTCATTAAGTTTATGGATTTCCTTGGCCTTTGAGTGACAATTTTCTCTGTGTGAGGTGTGTGTGTCTCTTTTCCGTGTGAGTATATTTATTGAGTATATTTATTGTGTGTGTGTCGGTAAAATCATTACTTTTAATATATATATATATATATATATATATATATATATATATATATATATTCATTCCACTTTTAATAAATGTACTTGCATATATTTGAAAGCATAACAATAAAACATTATTTATGCATTCAAAATATTTGGTTCAACATGTAAAAGAAAGACATTCTGATTGGTTCGCTTGGCAACGTTGTGCATAAAATAATAAACAATTTGAAATGTGCCCGAAGACACAAGTTCACTGATTGGAATAGATTTAACTAATTATTCATTGATTTGAATTCCTCCCATCTCCACCCCTCACCTTCTCCACTAATGAATACCTGACAATTAAAGAGGAACAACTCATTAATTTCCCCACAATCAGTGAACCCCAAAACCTCATGAATAACGGAAATAAATTTAATCTTTGCGGCATTAATGCTCGTGGCATTTGCAAATAAATGCTTAAACACCTTCAAATAAAAACAACCTTGCGTTTTTAAAGAAACTAAATCAATCAAAATTAATGCAAACCTCACACCTCTCAGCCCGCCCCTCCCTATTTGTGAGATTGGGCCGACTCCCCTCTTCCTTTTGGTGCAATGGGAGAGACATTGCATACAAAGAACCGCTACTTGGACTTGGGTGTGATCTTTGTCCTATGAAGCGAAACCACAAACGGCAAAGCCCCAAAATAATATCTGTGGGAATGGAATTGCAGTGGAAATTTAACGTCGAAATGCAAAATCCTAAACATGTTAAGTTATTTCTCGATCAAATCTTCAATTTTTTGTTTTTTTAGTAATGCGTCACAAGCAGAGAATTAGTGCAGACTCTCTGTATTCGAAAACAACTGTCTGAAAACCATGATCAGCAAAACCCATTTGGATCACTGTAGGATACGCCAAATTTTAAAACTGCTGGGTTTCGAAATAGCATCATCAAGGTTATCAAGAAAAAAAAGTAAACTGGTTTCGCCATGTCACCCGAAGAAGTCATGAGCAATGTATACTGATCATTCAAGAAAGAATTACCTTGTAAAAGATCGTGTGGTAGGCCTACAAAGCACTGGACTGGGCAGATCTGTAGCGATGTAGAGCGTCTTTTGTTAACGGTGGCAAGATTGGCAAAACATTGAAAAACATGGAAAGATTGCGTATCCAAAAAGTGTGTGAAGATCGTGTGAGCATTATGCAATAAAGTAAAGTATCAAAGCATTATGCAATAACGTATCAAGGTATTATGGGATAACGTATCAAGGTATTATGGGATAAAGTATCAAGGTATTATGCAATAACGTATCAAAGCATTATGGGATAACGTATCAAGGTATTATGCAATAACGTATCAAAGCATTATGGGATAAAGTATCAAGGTATTATGCAATAACGTATCAAAGCATTATGGGATAACGTATCAAGGTATTATGCAATAACGTATCAAAGCATTATGGGATAAAGTATCAAGGTATTATGCAATAACGTATCAAAGCATTATGGGATAACGTATCAAGGTATTATGCAATAACGTATCAAAGCATTATGGGATAAAGTATCAAGGTATTATGCAATAACGTATCAAAGCATTATGGGATAACGTATCAAGGTATTATGCAATAACGTATCAAAGCATTATGGGATAAAGTATCAAGGTATTATGCAATAACGTATCAAAGCATTATGGGATAACGTATCAAGGTATTATGCAATAACGTATCAAAGCATTATGGGATAAAGTATCAAGGTATTATGCAATAACGTATCTAAAGCATTATGGGATAACGTATCAAGGTATTATGCAATAACGTATCAAAGCATTATGGGATAAAGTATCAAGGTATTATGCAATAACGTATCAAAGCATTATGGGATAACGTATCAAGGTATTATGCAATAACGTATCAAAGCATTATGGGATAAAGTATCAAGGTATTATGCAATAACGTATCAAAGCATTATGGGATAACGTATCAAGGTATTATGCAATAACGTATCAAAGCATTATGGGATAAAGTATCAAGGTATTATGCAATAACGTATCAAAGCATTATGGGATAAAGTATCAAGGTATTATGCAATAACGTATCAAAGCATTATGGGATAAAGTATCAAGGTATTATGCAATAACGTATCAAAGCATTATGGGATAAAGTATCAAGGTATTATGCAATAACGTATCAAAGCATTATGGGATAAAGTATCAAGGTATTATGCAATAACGTATCAAAGCATTATGGGATAAAGTATCAAGGTATTATGCAATAACGTATCAAAGCATTATGGGATAAAGTATCAAGGTATTATGCAATAACGTATCAAAGCATTATGGGATAAAGTATCAAGGTATTATGCAATAACGTATCAAAGCATTATGGGATAAAGTATCAAGGTATTATGCAATAACGTATCAAAGCATTATGGGATAAAGTATCAAGGTATTATGCAATAACGTATCAAAGCATTATGGGATAAAGTATCAAGGTATTATGCAATAACGTATCAAAGCATTATGGGATAAAGTATCAAGGTATTATGCAATAACGTATCAAAGCATTATGGGATAAAGTATCAAGGTATTATGCAATAACGTATCAAAGCATTATGGGATAAAGTATCAAGGTATTATGCAATAACGTATCAAAGCATTATGGGATAAAGTATCAAGGTATTATGCAATAACGTATCAAAGCATTATGGGATAAAGTATCAAGGTATTATGCAATAACGTATCAAAGCATTATGAGATAAAGTATCAAGGTATTATGCAATAACGTATCAAAGCATTATGGGATAAAGTATCAAGGTATTATGCAATAACGTATCAAAGCATTATGGGATAAAGTATCAAGGTATTATGCAATAACGTGTCAAAGCATTATGAGATAAAGTATCAAGGTATTATGCAATAACGTATCAAAGCATTATGGGATAAAGTATCAAGGTATTATGCAATAACGTATCAAAGCATTATGGGATAAAGTATCAAGGTATTATGCAATAACGTATCAAAGCATTATGGGATAAAGTAAAGTATCAAAGTATTATGGGATAAAGTAAAGTATCAAAGCATTATGGGATAAAGTAAAGTATTAAAATATTGTGCAAAAAAGTAAAGAGTTAAGAAGAAATGTTCAAATGGACGAAGAAAGTGTTGTTTTGTTCGTATGTGTGTGGACTTGTGTGCGAGTGAGTTTGTGAGACTGTGTCTAAGGTGTCGCTATGTTTTAGTAGTCCATAAGTGTGTGTTGTGTTGTTTGCCGAAATGCCTGTTGCCAAACGGTGAAGGTTAGCTTTAGATTGCTTGTAATTATGACTGACAAGTGTTCGTTTGGCAAGTTGAGTCTTATATGGTGGCTCTTATGTAGCCAATGCCAGCAGGTGCGACGACTATGACGACTCTTTCCAATTGGTTGAACTCCAGTATCGACAACCGATCAAGATTGAGTATTTTGATAGAATTGACCAATCAGTATTAAGTATTTCAACCAATAAACATCAAATATTTCATAGAAATCGATTCTCTGCTGCTGCTTGTTGTTGCTACTACTGCTGGAACAGGGGTTACACACCTATATAATGTAATCTGCATAGGTCAATTACTATGAATGAATAAATCACCGTAGAAGACTATACAAGAGTAATATCAAAATAGCCCCAAAAGAAAGCAATCAAATAAGAGATATTGCTGTACTATTACTGCTGTACTATTGTCGTTTGTATCTTGAAGTTTTACGAGAAGAATTCATTGTCAACGTGAATTAGAAAAAGGGCAAAATTATAGCAACAAAATCCTGCTCACTTGGTATTAAATGTTCACACTCACACTTCAGAAAGAAGGGCGTAACAGCATTTATGTTGAAGTGTGCAACTTTTAAAGTTCACTTGCTGTAAAAAAAGATGTCAGTGAATGCAAACTCGTGCATATTTCCTTATTCTCTCTTTCATTTGGTGCCACGAGATGACCCATTCCTTCATGACATTTCGTGTCAGACCCTTTTGTTTCTTCTCTTTTTGACAACCCACGCTAAACACATGTTCATTTCAAAGCTTCAACTTGCAGATGACTCTCCAAGAACACATGTTGCTTTTCGAGAATATTGCTGTTTCTTCCTCACTTCCGTTTTCCTCTCATATCAGAAATTTAATTAAAAACTCTAAAATAAAACCTATTCACCGTAATTCGCAATCGCAATCCAATCTTGGTCAACATTCGATATTAATGTTGTACTTTTAACTCCACAAATTTTGTTCAACATTTTCAAGCAAATTATAAGACTCCTATTTCACCGGCGTTCGGGCTGGGTTCAAAGTGTAGTATCTGTTCTTTCTTTAGTCAGAGGAGAGGAAGTCTTTCTCTACTGGAACGGTTTTTATTTTTGTTTTATTCAGAGTGTCTTTTTTGAGTAGCTGTAAATCCCTCACATGAAAAACCGACCTTGTGTCTAATTTTATTCTCGTGGGGAGACAAGTAAATAGCACTTATAAAGGTTGAAAGCCACTCGATGATAAGGGTTAAGTAGATGGATGGATTGGCAGTTGAATGATGAAGGATTGAAAATGGTGCATGAAATGGACAACATTTTATCACTTATGAGGACGGTTTATGACAAGTATTTGTTGATATTAGATTTGAAGACGGCCATATTGTAGCCTGCAGGGAAGCAGTGTTGTGGTAATGTGTTCTTCGGATAGAATGTTATTAGAAAAAAAACTCTGTTCATAGAAAAAAGAAAATTTGTTTGCAGTTGTGATAGTACGACGAGTTCTTGCTGTGAATGTCTTCAAAAGAGGAAGCAGAGATTGGAGCTGAGTCGAGCAGCTTCCATGGAAATAACGATAGAGTAGAGAAAGACTAGTAACGTCTCTTCTGTGAGAAGAGGTCATTCCCCCACTAGATTGTACACTTGATTTTGTACGCTGTCAAGGTAAGAAAGAGTTCTCCGAGTGGCGCCTCCCCAGATGTGGCAGTAGGCCCCCATCTTAGTTGGAATATCGTATTTTTTGTCGAATAATTCTGTATAATAGATGAATCTACATGGAAATGTGTGAGTTTATATCCCTAAATATTTGTTAATGCTGCAGACGTAAATAAATGATAAACTGCTTTGAATTTCAGATGCATTTATTTGACCCTTTTTCTTCTTCTTTTTCTTCTTCTTTTTCTTCAAACTACAGATATGAATGTTATTGAGAGAGATATGGTGAATTTGTGTCTTCATTTTGTTTTGCTAAGGAGTTTCAACAACATTACTTACATTGTTTTTCTTCGGACTATTGTCTCACCTACGCTGGCATTTCTATTTCTACTACATTTCGGTAGATGTACTCTCCACCATACGCCAGGTGTATTGGTCATATATTTTTATGTTTTCCTGTATTTAAATGGTGTGTATGTTAATTGTGTACAATTAAATGGGATGTATGCTGATTGTGTACAATTAATTGGGATGCATGCTGGATGTGTACGTTGATATATATATATATATATATATATATATATATATATATATATATATATATATATATATATATACATGGGGATCATTTATTAAAATTAAGACTAAAAATATAAAATTAAAATATTTTCAAAGCCGATATATATATATATATATATATATATATATATATATATATATATATATATATATATCGCCTTTAAAAATTGGTTCGAAATTTAGGATTTGCATTTATATACAGTGCTCGATATCTTTTAGGACATAGCTTTATAGTACTTGAATAAATTACATATTTTTATTAGGTCATTGCCAATGGTTTTATGCTCTTAGCGATCATCAGACAGCCTAAAACATTATCTTAATCGTGATCCTATGATTGATTTGTTATATATATATATATATATATATATATATATATATATATATATATATATATATATATTAGGTTGATTGAAAATTTTGTGCACCATGTTACAATAATGATGTATTACATGATTTATTTAAAGACAACAATTATTGTTCGAGAGAAAGATCATCATTGTAAACAACGTTCTGCCAACGACTTGGTCGAAGTACCAGTCAAAATTCTTAACAAGCTTTCTTTTCTTTATCAAAACACTCAAATTAGATATTTTCACAAAATGTTTCACTGATTTGAATACATCGTAGACAGATGGAGCAACGTCAGGACAAAAGTGTGGATGTTGCAGAACTATGATTAATCATAGGATTGGTTATGACAACATGATGTCAAATTGTTTATGTTGATAATCGTTTGTGTAAGTGTCAACTTCAAGGTAGTAGTAAATCGAAAACACCAATTCAAAATGGCGGTCAATTTAAGATGAATTTTTCGGTGAATGGTTTCATGAGTCGAGGCAGGTTTTCAAATAGATTTCCAAAGTTGTTTTACATCGTCTTGTGACTGAGACAATACATAATCATTTGCATTAACAAAAAATGTTTTTGTATTTTAAGTTTTGTTATATTAAAAGATTTTTAAATAATCAAACCACTCAACAATGGGAAAAGCCGAATCGGTTGTTTTGAATTTAAATATAGTTTCACAAAATTTATTATACTTTCACATTTTTGCTAGCTGTTAACATTTAAAATTAAGGTGGACTATTATTGCTAGGCAAAGAAGGTTGGTATGAGATAAATTGTTTATTTATAAATCTATTCCCTTTTTAATTTTTATTTCAAGTTCCCGATTTTCGGGCTACTGTTTCTTCTTTTTATCCGGAACAATTAGTGCATAAGTTCATACTATTTTCAACTGACTTTGAAATTTCAACTATTTATGAATAATTATTTTTTCAGGAAAAATAGACATGAAAAGAAATTGTGTGTATTGATGCAATGTTTGTTTCTGTGTAAATTTTGTTTTCTGCAAATTTGCTAAAGAACATTTAAGCCAGTGAAAATACTTGAAAAATGATTAACAACTCGTGGAATTGGAGAAATTATTTCTTATAAAATCAGTAATTTGGGTTGCATGAAAAGAATTTTAGACAGAGTTATCTCTTTCGACCCCCCTCCCTCTCTATGGCATTAGTAATAAAAATAGAAACTTTTAATCGAATTAAATATTAAAATCGAAGAAATCGATCAAAAGTATTTTTGTTGCTAAGAATACAGACCAACATGCGCCTTTTGTGACTGACCAAACAGATTTTTTTAATGCAGCTTGTAGTAAAAAAGTTTGTAGTCAAAAGTTATTGAGCATTTATGTTGAGGGAAGGGACTGACTTTACTTTATATATTGGATTAGACAAGATTCTTGGATTGTTGTCTCTTTAACAAAATGTAAACAATTAAATACAGCAAATAAATATGCATTGTATGAACCCATCCAGGTATGGGTATTCGTTCTAGTTACTTATAATTTTAATACTTGATTCTATTTATATTCCTCCCACAAGGTAAGATGTGACACAAGGTCGGGAAATTTTAATACTTGATATTATCAAACAGATTTATTTGTAAATTACCAAACATCGTGTTTTTTGTGGAAATACAAATAAGCGTGATATATAAAAATAAATACAAATAAGCGTGATATATAAAAATTAAAAACATGAAAATCGATTAATTAGTTACTAATTTATTTAATTAATTTAATTTTACTTAAATTTAAATTTCAAAATTCTGTTTAAAAAAATTAATAATTTGGTACAAAAAAATGATAGCTAAAAATTATAAAGAAAAATGAAAGTAAAAATACTCCTGGAAACATTCAGTTGATTAGAAAAACGTCTTTTGAATGACTAATTGAAAATAATGTCTTCGTTTTCTATTCAAAATGTTATATAGTTTTGTTAATATATAAACAAATTGAATATATAGGGTGGGCAAAAATAAGGGTCCTATTTTAAAAAATTCATAACTTTTTTATTTATTGATTTTTTTTTTTTTTTTTTTAGAATAAGTAAAGGACCCCTTCCGAAGCAAGCATGAGCCGTATTAGCCCTAAGGAACGTACCCTCATTTAGAAAACATTATTTTTGCTTAAAAAACTCAAAACAGTGTAAAAAACAATACTTTAGTTTTTGTAAGTTTTAAGAAGTGTTTTTCGGCTAAAATTTGTTTTGTTTATTTCAAAAAATCTCGGAAGGGTCAGTCTACACACACATAAAGTTTGGTGAGTTTAACTTTTATTTTGTGGAAGTTATTCAAATTCAAGTTATTCAAATTTAAAGATAGGACCCTTATTTTGGCCCACCCTGTATTAATAGGACATTTGAAAATAAGTTTCTTCGAAAATTGGAAGAAATAAATTTTAAGATGCGTCATTTAACACTATAAGAAGCTTTATTCGTCAGTCCATATGTATTGCTGGCAGTTGGTCTGTCACGTTTCAGTTTGAAATAGCATTTTCATCACACAGACTGAATGGACGCATCTTAATAAAATCCATTCTTCTTCGTTTATGGATGTACCCTCCCCCTCCCCCCCAAAAAAAAGAAGGGGGGGGGAATTAAACATATAAACTGAATGTGTTGATGGTTTTATGGATTTCATTACAAACAAATTTCACCCCTCTTTCTCAGCCAGTCTCCCAAGATCCAAAACTTTTATTGAAACTTGAGACATCAACAGAAATTTCTGGAAGCGAAACAGGAAACATTTATTTATGAAACGGAAATTTATGAAGCGGAAATAAAGAAAAGTGAAAGAACGCAAATAAAAGTTTATATGAAGATGGATGAAAAACAGATTATTTTAAATCATAGAAAATGATAAACTAATCATAATTGTAAAATGTGAATCTTTCATTTTTTTCAATCATATTTGGATATGTCTTATATTTTTCAAAAATATTTTTTTTTCATTTAACACTAGCAGATACCCGAACATTAATGTGCACTCCTACTCCCAGCCCTGAACCCCATATTACCATTTATATTCTCATCTTTTAATTTATATCATTTTCAATTTTTATGTTAAGTAAAATTGTCTTCGGCACAAAGTTAAACTCTTGATTTTGTTTTTACTGTACAATATTGTTAAAGAGTTTGGTGGAAGAATACTTTTTCAAGTAGGATCATGTTCATTTTTAGTGTTAAATTTGTATGTTTTCTTTTTTTAATAAAGATTTCTTCTTTTTTTCTTAGATCATACAGGCTATGGATCAAAGTGTAGTATATGCCCCAGGAGGCCATTCTCTCAGGCATTACCTCCTCGCTTCAAAGGGAAGATGGGTGTATCGCCTGTCATCTGAGGTTCCTTCATTTGTGAGTGACTATCGGTATTATACATGCATTTTTGCTCTAATCTAGGTGACCCCTTTTGGGGCAGAAAAATCCCCCCACATCAAAAACCGATCTTGTGTCCAACTTTGCCCTTTTGAGGAAGCAAGTAAAGATGGACACCTAAAAGTATTAACGTCACCAGAAAAATAATGTTCATAACTTAAATATTGTCAAGTGTCAGCTTCGAACAGGTAAAATCATGACTGACTCAAATCAGCAAAAGATGGCGGTTATGATTTACTGATCTTCTTATTTTCTTAGTTATTTCTTCTTACACCCACCTACTAATAAATTACACCTACTAATAAATTACACCCACCTACTAATAAATTACACCTACCTACTAATAAATTACACCCACCTACTAATAAATTACACCTACTAATAAATTATACCTACTAATAAATTACACCCACCTACTAATAAATTACACCTACCTACTAATAAATTACACCCACCTACTAATAAATTACACCTACTAATAAATTACACCTACTAATAAATTACACCTACCTACTAATAAATTACACCTACTAATAAATTACACCTACCTACTAATAAATTACACCTACTAATAAATTACACCTACTAATAAATTACACCCACCTACTAATAAATTACACCTACTAATAAATTACACCTACCTACTAATAAATTACACCTACTAATAAATTACACCTATTAATAAATTACACCCACCTACTAATAAATTACACCTACTAATAAATTACACCCACCTACTAATAAATTATACCCTACTAATAAATTACACCCACCTACTAATAAATTACACCTACTAATAAATTACACCCACCTACTAATAAATTATACCCTACTAATAAATTACACCCACCTACTAATAAATTACACCCACCTACTAATAAATTACATCATATCCACTTTTTAAAGGTTGTTTCATATTCTTTTTTTGTGTTGATTGAATATCTTTATTTTGCTGGAATTAGTGGATAGTCTATTGCCTATTAACCTAGGGATTTGTTTGAAAACTACGGTGGATGTTAAAATGTTTATTAAGATATATTGAGATATGGTTTGTTTTTCTATCAGGCTTGTATGTTTCATTATTTAAATTAAGATTATTTTAGATTCATTTTTATTTCTATGTCTAAACCTACGTTTCTAAACAGTTATATTATTTATTTTCTAAACTTCTGCTAAATGTGTTATGCAATATTATGAGACCATTATCGTTGTAAATACCAATAAGTGGTTTGTGGGTGACAGATGAACGCTTATTAATTATATATATATATATATATATATATATATATATATATATATATATATATATATATATATATATATATATATATTCCTGTTAACTCGCATATCTCTGCACCATCTTGCCCCCCCCCCCATCGTAACATCAAAGTTTCTGTTTTTTGTTTTCCCTGTTATTGCTATCGTCACCATAGTATCGATTGTTTGCAATGTTCTATTATTTGTATGTCGTCCACAAAAATATCTATATATTTCTTGTCGAATTCCAATACGCATTTAGTGTCCGTTCTTGATAGAAGTGTAAAAGTTCTTTATATGCAATTGTGTAAATGTGCAATTTCTTTTGTAATTAATATCGTTAAATCATTTTATTGTAACTTTAGTATTTTTCCATTGATTCAAGTTCAATATATTTCATATATCTTCATTTAAAATTTTGTTTTTCTAATATTTGTTTGCTTATTTTTCCTATAATATTGATTTTCGTAGGATTTAATCTGCAAGATGATTTATTTACAAAGTTTTCTTTGTGTTCATTTAGCATAAGAAATGATTCTGACTTTGCTATACGTTTTATTCTATTATCATCTAATTTTAGTTTGGATGATATTAATTTTGCTATTTCGTCTCTTGCTTGTTTTATATAGAATTTCGTAACTTTGTTGCTAATTAATTTGCTAAACTTATTTTTATCGAATTTGTTAAACGTATTATGGAATTTGTAAATCTTTCAATATTTATCTGGCCTTATCAATATTTTCGAAGAGTTGTTAATCGTTTTTATATCTTTTTTTTCAATTTCTTTTGGAAAGGGTTATTTAATTTTAAGGGTTATTAAATTTTAAAGGTTATTTAATTTTAAAGGTTATTTAATTTTAAAGGTTATTGAATTTTCTAAATTCTAAAATAGTTATTCTATTCATTAGTTCATTTTCAGATTCTGCTAATTCATTCATTTTTAGTAAACTGCCTGGATTTTCTTTTTTTCTCTTTTTTTTAGTTTTATTCCCCCCAAACGAGGTGTATTGCCACTGAGGCTGCTGTGATTAGGGGCCAAATTTATAGGGTTTATTCTAGGTGGGGAGTTGTGTAGCAAGATATTTGTTCACATTACATTTAGATTTCTGCATGTTGGTACAGTCGAAAAAACACGGAGCAAGGAGGAAATTCCAAAGGAAAGAGATTCGAGGAAAGAAACTATTAGAATAGAAAGTTTCCCAGCATCTGGGGATATCTGCAGTGAAGGGGTGGAATTTTGCTTCTAGTCTGATTGATCGATGATATTTACATTGGGGAGGTACAAGTGCAGTAAGTTCATCAGAGCATATTCTGTGGAAGTACTTGTACAACAAGCACAGGGATGCCACATTGTGGCGATGAGACAGGGGTTGGAGCTTGGTAAACAGTGTACTCTGTTCAAGAGGGAGAGACTAATGGTTGGAGCACCAGCCCAAATGTGACAACAATACTCCATGCATGTGCAAATGGTGGCTTTATGGAGATATAGGATACTGGAAGGTATGAGAAGTTTTCTAGTCTGGTAACGAGAGCTGACCTTCTTTGTTGCAGGCTGCAAATACGGTGGTGATTTTAGTGGGAGTAGACTTATGAGGTGACACATTTTGGGCCAGTTCTTTCATTCGACTTCTTGAAAACTGGTACCCCAGAGGCAATTTTTCAGCTATCAGAGAAGCAAGATTCGGCAACGCATCTGTTAAAAAGTTTGGAGAGGACAGGGGCCAGCTCAGCAGAGCATTTTTTTTTATTACTATAGCAGGAACACGTTTGGAGGTGTCAAAGTTTTTATAATATTCTGAACATGGGAAGGGGTGATGATCAGATCTTCTGATGCTTTTCTTTTTGTCTGTGGTGGGAAATTAGGGTGGGAGTGGTTAGTGGAAGCCAAGTTGGAGTTTAAGGCAGAACTGCTGAGGAAGCAGTTCTGCCTAATCCATTGCCGTGTAAGTAACATTTGATACTATACAGATTTTTTAAAACAATTGTAATTCGTATGACTTGGTTTGGGTATAAATTATTAAAAAAGTATTATTAAGTTATCATAAATTATGACACATATATAAAGCATTCTAAAATAAAACAATGCTTTTAAGAAACCATAACATTTTATTATTTCTGATGCTTTTCCAGAGCTGGATTTACATCTCCAAGGATAAAGACCGGATAAAATTCTACTTTGTGAAATGTGGACTTGATGCCACATGCCGTACCAGAAGTCTTGTAGCAATAGACATGGAGAGAAAAAAAAGGAGAAAACAAATATTTGTTCACATTTGTACTTGATAAGATTTTATCAGGAAAATATGATGATAGCCACTTGTTGTGTTTTATTTTCAAAATATTTATTGATAAGGCTTTCTAATATATATGTGTGTGTGTGTGTGTGTGTGTGTGTGTGTATCTGATTTGGGCGGAAAATTTTCAATTAAATTGTGTCATCTAAGCTTGTCAGCCAAAATATTTTATTTTGAAATATTATTTTTATAGGTATGTATCTTTTTTTTTTTTTGCTAATGTCGGCCTGTTGAGATGTGTGTGTAAGATCTCATTTGCTGGCCGTATGTAGAAGGAAGAAATAAAATAGTGGACAAATGAATAAATAAGGGAAATAATAACAGCATACAAATATTACTACTAGAATGATCAACTTGATGGTCTGATGATGAGATCTCTGAACGAAATATGATTGCATTTCTATAACCATCCACCATTATGCATTCATAATGTCAAGAAAAATGAAGAAATTATTTTCTCAATTTAAAAAAAATTATTACTTTGAATCGTTTTCAACGAACAATTTGTACCATATGTTCGTTATTGGATATTTGAATCTATCCATTTCCTGTGTTGCTAAAATATATATTTCAGAAGAGGATAGACCCTTGCACACACACACACATATGTGTGTGTGTATGGTGCACAAACTCACATACGTATATATATATATATATATATATATATATATATATATATATATATATATATGCAGAATGAGTAGTAGTTGCAAAAAGCTTTCTTAATAATAATCGTTAGAGAGAAAGAGAGAAAGAGAGAGAGAGAGAGAGAGAGAGAAAGAGAGAAAGAGAGAGAGAGAGAGAGACCCCTTAAG
Organism: Sepiola atlantica; assembly: GCA_963556195.1. NCBI lineage: Eukaryota > Metazoa > Mollusca > Cephalopoda > Sepiida > Sepiolidae > Sepiola > Sepiola atlantica. The sequence continues at coordinate 45,970,927 of OY744544.1, forward strand.
CTTAAAATTTTACACATTTTCTAGAATCAAAATCAGTCAATTGATTTTGATCAAAATTAGAATAAGCATTCTAGACATAAGGTTTAGTAGCATTATATCTTGATTTTAATCTTCGTAAGGGACGTAAAAGTGATGTAAAACTGGTCATGCTCTGTAAATTTATTTTATCCGTCCTGGGACGGGTATTCTTCTAATATATAAATATATTTTCATAACTTACTATCTAGCTCTACTTACGTATCGAGCACTGTTGAAGTAAATACTGAAAATTGATACAAAAAAATATATCTCCTAATTACATTTTATGTGGATACATGAAATAGTAAAATTATATATATATATATATATATATATATATATATATATATATATATATATATATACTAGCAGGAAGATCCAACGTTGCTTGGAAGTTGATGACTACTATGTACTTTTTCACTTTAACACTTTCTTTCTTTTTACTGTCCCCTCCTGTAGTTTCGTCCCCTAATATAGTCGGAAGAAGCAGAAATGTTGGAAAACTCTCTGAATTAGTGTCTTATACATATTGTTTAAATTTCATTAAAATCGAATATACGTATTTGAAGTTTTAAGAGAATTCTGTCCTCAGCGGTTACTTAGAGGTGAGGGAATGTAGATATTCGTCACATATGAAGGTAACATAGAGATTCAGGACCACTTCCATTTTCTTCCCCAGAACATTTTATACATATGATTTAAATTTCATAAATAATAAGACATATTTGAAGTTTTAAGGGGGTTATGCCATCATAGACCCCTTTGAGTTGCATTTATAGATTCAGGAACACTTCCATTGTCTTTCCCGTAATTTTGACATAAGAATACGCTTTTAGATTTTATGTAGATTCTCTAGCATTTCTTTCTACAGGGAACACACAAACAACTTTCTCGGGTACTACCTTTTCCTTTTTGGTGGGGGTTGGTGTAGTATCTTTTCGGTTGTTCCTTCTCTTTTTATGGGGCAGATCCTCCCAGGTTTTAACTCCTATTTTGGATGGGGTATTTTAGCATATGTTCTGTTGTAATGATACCATCCTACTAGGCATTACCTCCTCGTTTGAGGGTCAATGTATGTATGACATCCGCTCAGATTAGCAAAAATATGTGACCGGAGGGAGCATATATTTGCTAGTAATATATATATAATTAAAACGACATGATAAAAAATAGGCCGTATAATGTCTGAAAAGCAAAAGGAATGAAGATAAAAATGGAAAAAAATGAGGAAGAAAAGTCGACAAATAAGGACCGAAGTGAGAATTTATGGTAGGTGTTAATTTATTATTATTCCTTCTCTTAAATATAGATTTGATGCGTATTATTTTCGATTGATTGATTGAGATTTTGAAAGAAAAAAGTAAAAAGATGTTTAATCATCATAATGTATCTGTTTTGAACAAATAAATAGAATTAAAAAAGAATTGATCTTTTTTGTCTAAGAAACAAAAGAATAAAAAAGAATAAAATAAGTTAAATGTTGGCGGTTGTATTTTGTTTTGTTTTTTGTCTGGCTTGATTGTGGCAGATAAAAATGTACACTGAGGAAGCCTTTTCGAAAATATTTTGATATTTTGTTAATCAAGAACTATATGCTTTTGGAATGGGCAGAAACAATTGTTTGTAGTAAAGTGTTTTTTTAAATCAATTTTTAAAAATTATTCTTATATCATATTTGTAGCTCTAGTCGTATTGTACACTATTGAGCTACTACTTTTGTGTGAACTTAAAGAAATGTGCATGTGTGTTTGCACTTGTACAGAAATGCATACACAAATAAAACTGCATTGAATATTGAAGGGAGAAAAAGAGAAAGCAGTTATTCACCTCATGTGTACGTATGTCTCATCCTATGAAAGTCTGTTCGACGCATGTGTTTCCTACTATATTTTTTACGATTCATGAAATCTGTCAGGAAGTTTTCCCATTGATGGCATACTAAGTTTTATTTATTTATACCTTTTATTTAGTTGTTAGATTACGATAAGCAACGCCTGGCTAGGGAATTACATCCTGCCAAAGAAGTCAAAATGAAAATAAATTTTATGTTTTTTTAAGTCAAATTCAATTAAGAGAAAATATTTTTGGGGAATCGACTTTTAAAACCGAGTGAAGTTTTCAAGTTTTCTTAACGGATCTATCACTCTCAATAGAAAACTCATTTCCGGTATAAAAAGATATATATTAGATTAGAATTCGAAATACTTAGGCTATTAAAACTCTATATATATACTATGTCACTGCTGGTTTAGTAATATTAGATTGGGCTATGATTCAGGAGAGATGGAGAAAAATTATAGGGTGTTTAGGCCATCTGTAATATTCCTATTTACTACGAGGGCAGATTTAGCCACAAGGTCGATTTTTAATGTGGAGAAAATCCAGCTCCCCAAAAGGGGCCACTCTGGATTGGAACAAAAAATTGACTCATTCTAGAATGACTGCACCTTCACTGACTGATGACAGAAAAGACTAAGTGCAGCATGAGAACAGATACTACACTTTGCTCCTAGCCAAAAGGTAATGTTTTTAAAGTAAAAGAAAGAAGCATTTTGAAATGAAATGCTGTCAATTTTAAACTAACCTTGTATTGTTAGAATTCGAGAAATGCTTGAATTGCATAGGAAAGCTGAAAACGGATCACATTTCAACATGAGGCAAACTCGTTAAAGTACTTAGCCAAGGTCAGATCAACACTTGCATCTCACTGCTGTTTCAGAATGACACTAGTAAAAAAGACAGATTTCTTATTAATGATGATGAACTTGTTAATGTTAAGTTAAGGTTTTAAGCAAATTGCACCGAGGAAAATGTATTGCCTCGAAAACACATTATGTTCCTCTTTCGACCAGAGTTATCTCCCTTGTAGATAATTGGTTCTAGCCCTAGAGGATGCTACAGTTGTGTGATTTGGTACTTTCCTGCCTCTACACATGGTCGTAAATTAAAAAAAAAAGAGACACTGTCTCTTAATGGCATGACCTATAAATGAAAAGATTTATATATGATGAAAATTATGGGAATAATATTTCAACGTGATGGAAAATAAAAAAGGAAAAACCACAATTATTTATATATTCATCAACGTTTTGTCTTTATTTCAAGATTTTCTCTAGATGCTTAATTTGAAGAAATAACATACAAGTACAATATTTGAAAATATTGTACTTGTATGTTATTTCTTCAAAGCAATCATCTTATTTCATTATATTTTAAACGTAAATATGACAGACCAATGGAAATGCTATTCCGACTATAAGCATGACAGACCAAAGAAAATGCTATTTGAAACATAAGCATGCCAGACTGACTGACAGACAAATCTTCTTATGTAAAATAAGATACGTCCATTCAATCTAAGCCATCTTCATGCTTAATGATGAAATTTCCATTTTCAATGTAAACGTGACAGACCAATGTATGAACAAACCGACGGACAAAGCCTCTTATACATATGCTTGGACGCATTTAAAAATGACTTACGACATATTGAATTTCTACAATAAATCATTAATAAGAAAATGCAATCTTCCTTTCCTTGCATTTTAAAATCATTGATGTAAGCTTCTTTTGTAAGATTACAAAACTGTAAGTAGTTCCAGGCTTTTCATCTACTCTATAACAATATATTTTCCAATTCTATTTGGATGAGTTTGGAATCAACCGAATAAGATATTCCATTTCTGTTTACAAATTAGTCTAAGATTATTCCACTGGAAAACGCCATTTTCGTTGAGTTAAATCTGCCACTTGTTTTTAACGATCTCGTTAGGTGACGGTGGTTAAATGGATAACGACGCAGACTGACGCGGACTGGGTGTGAATCCACTCGGTTCCATAGAATCACTTCACGTGGTCCCTCCTGCAAAAAATGCCAACAACAGAATCTAGCCAGTCAACAAAGTTGTACCGTGTTGATTCATACGAATTTACTTTTACTAACGAACTCATGGTTTTGAATGGCCAAAATGTCTCCAGTTTGTCTGCATCACATCAACCTTTTCAGCTACAGCCACGTTTTATGTCATCTAATATATAAAGTAAACTCAATCTTTTTATCGTTTCTTTGTCATCGATAGTTTTCTTCTGACACGATGGTTCGTAAGTTTTTCTTATGGATTGTCGCAACATGTTGTTAAGAAGAATAAAATTTAATTCGATTTAATTCCTTTCAGAAAATACTTTGTCAGAATCGGATTTATTTTCAAATGGTCACCATCTTAAAAAAAGGATGTAACCTTGTATTCGTCCATAGGGCGTTACTTCTCTTTGATTGGAACAAAAAAATAATATTTTGTAAACAAAACCAAAAAACAAACTACATAGTTTAAAAAAATAAAAGCAAAACAAACTGCATGTATATACACTCCCGGGCAACGCTGGGTAGGGACAGCGAGTAAATCATAAAAAACTGCTTCGTTTTATAAAATGTTTAACAAAACTTAAATACAATGGAAAAAATTAGAAATTATTTGACTAATGTTTTGTTTTTAAAAATTTATTGTGTCCATACAAAGAATAGTGTTACTGTAAGTCAAATTGTGTGCAAGTCGTCATGGTAAACATTTATAGCTTTTTTGAGTGTGGCCAATTTCGTTTTATGCTCCAACACCAACAGTTAGTCATCATCATCATCATCATCATCTCTCTCTCCCTCTTATATATATATAAAAGGCTTTACAATAATATTATGGGGTCTCCGTCCATGCCGGACAACGTTATGTTATTTTATTTATGACTTGAAAATAGAGATAGATATTGGTAACCATGCATATTCTAAAAATACATTATCCAGAACATTTGGATGAATATGTTTTATTTCGATCAAAGAAATACAATAATTTGGTGATGTTGACATTTTTTCCAGACATCCATAAAAATGAAAATACATTTTACTTTATTTTAGTTATAGCATGAAAATGAAAGAAATTAAAAAATAAGAATAGAAATGGTACTATGGGGTTCAGGGTGTGGAGCGGGAGTACACTGGGAAAAGCTGGTTGTACCTCAAGGTGTTAGAGACTATAAATTTACCAAAAATAATTTCAATAAATGCCACTTGACTTACCCCCCCCCCCCCAATCAATGATAAGTACATCCTTGGGAGCCACCCCCAAAATTGAATATATAAAATGCAATAAATAAGAATAAAAAAGGTAACATGGTGTTATCAGTTCGGTGCTAAAGAGTGTAGGGTCCTTCGTTAACCCCCAAGAAGAGCCGGGTCGTCTTGATAGTCTATTAATAAAACAACTAATTCAGCTTTTATTCATCCAATATTTATGAATAAAAATAAGTAGTTTGGATTATTTGGATTATTCGGACAACTGTTCTCATCTTGGATGTTATTCTCACAACGTTTCAGCCGATGTAACCTCCGATCTTCTTCAAGTGTATCTCGTCGAACGCGAGAATCTTTCTATCGAACTCGGGAATCTGTACGGAATTTCGAACGGACCCCTTTATTTAATCTACAGGAGTAACTTGCTCTCATTCCATCAACCATGACTGGGTAGAAGTCTTAAGTAATTCTTAATTGTATTCTTAGTATCGACCGTACTAAGGATTGAACCTTCAGCCTCCAGAAGACTGTCACTTAGAACTGATTATTACTTGTGGCATAAAGGATATAAATGCTAAGTAATAATCAGTTTCGGCCAAAACGTTGTGAGAATAACAACCAAGATGAGAACAGTAGTCTAAATAATCCAAATAATACAAATTATTAATCCTCATCTAAAAAATTATGAAATAACGAATTTTAGTTTGAATCAAAGGAAAAATCGAATTCAACAAAAGTGTTTACAAATTGTTCCTTACTATTACTTTACCGCAAAATATTTCTTGTATAGGAATTTCTATATTTTAAGTGTTTTGCTCTATTTTTATCTGTTAACGATTTATTCAAAACTAGCTAACCCTAACCCTAACCTGTGAACCTCAATTGTGCTAAGAACTTTAATGTGTTGATCTGATCAGTTTGTGTGTAGAACCTCAATCATATAACTTTGTAGATTTAAAAGACTTGATGCAAACTTTAATGTGTTGATCTGATCAGTTTGTGTGTAGAACCTCAATCATATAACTTTGTAGATTTAAAAGACTTGATGCAAACATTAATGTGTTGATCTGATCAGTTTGTGTGTAGAACCTCAATCATATAACTTTGTAGATTTAAAAGACTTGATGCAAACATTAATGTGTTGATCTGATCAGTTTGTGTGTAGAACCTCAATCATATAACTTTGTAGATTTAAAAGACTTGATGCAAACATTAATGTGTTGATCTGATCAGTTTGTGTGTAGAACCTCAATCATATAACTTTGTAGATTTAAAAGACTTGATGCAAACATTAATGTGTTGATCTGATCAGTTTGTGTGTAGAACCTCAATCATATAACTTTGTAGATTTAAAAGACTTGATGCAAACATTAATGTGTTGATCTGATCAGTTTGTGTGTAGAACCTCAATCATATAACTTTGTAGATTTAAAAGACTTGATGCAAACATTAATGTGTTGATCTGATCAGTTTGTGTGTAGAACCTCAATCATATAACTTTGTAGATTTAAAAGACTTGATGCAAACATTAATGTGTTGATCTGATCAGTTTGTGTGTAGAACCTCAATCATATAACTTTGTAGATTTAAAAGACTTGATGCAAACATTAATGTGTTGATCTGATCAGTTTGTGTGTAGAACCTCAATCATATAACTTTGTAGATTTAAAAGACTTGATGCAAACATTAATGTGTTGATCTGATCAGTTTGTGTGTAGAACCTCAATCATATAACTTTGTAGATTTAAAAGACTTGATGCAAACTTTAATGTGTTGATCTGATCAGTTTGTGTGTAGAACCTCAATCATATAACTTTGTAGATTTAAAAGACTTGATGCAAACATTAATGTGTTGATCTGATCAGTTTGTGTGTAGAACCTCAATCATATAACTTTGTAGATTTAAAAGACTTGATGCAAACTTTAATGTGTTGATCTGATCAGTTTGTGTGTAGAACCTCAATCATATAACTTTGTAGATTTAAAAGACTTGATGCAAACATCATCACCTGAAAATGTTCGACTCTGATAGCTTCTTTCCTCGGACTGTTTGCCTTTGGAATTCCCTCCCCGCTCCCTGTTTCTCAGACTGTACAAACATGCAGAAATGTAAATGTAATGTAAACAACCATCTTGCTGCCCAGTTAGGTTACCCCCTAAAAACATCTGACTGCTATCACAGTAGCCTCTTTTGTCTCAGTGGCAATATGCCTTGTTTGTAAAAAGTTAAAAAAAATCTTTTTTTGATGACCTCATATCAAAGGAAACCTTGACAGGTGTTGTAGAGTTGATGTAGAGTAAGAATATTTTCTTTGCCTTTGCCATGTGGAAGGATTTGATACAATAAAGTCAGTTTAAAGTATGGTACTGAGTGCCGGGTGAGGATCACTTTGGCATTTCCTTTCTTCTGCTTGAACCATATGTGGCAGAGATTGGCATTTCCTCCTTAATGCAAGGAGGAAAGTGCTTCCTGGGAGAGACAACTTCCTGGAGATGCATGCAGACGGACTAATAAGAGTTATTTCTGAAGATGTTTTCAAAAGAAAATAGTTTAAATGAATTAAACTATTTTGCCATTATCAGAGTTTGTTATCCTGGCAGCGAATAATGAACACACTATTCCCGCCAAGTTAGGAGGCTGCAGTTCTACCATATTCGTTGCCCCCGACCCATTATTTGTATCTCCCGATGGGATCGCCTCCTACAGAAAACTATTCTGCACCATGTACACAACAACAGCGTTGCATCAACGATTCTGGTTTGGTCGTGTGACTGACATACTAGAGTGTCAATTCTTAAGTCAGGTTTTCTTCAGAGAATGAAAAGATCTTTCAACATGTTATGCTGAGGTTTAACAAGATGTAGAAACCTATATATAAATTCATGTATAAATTAATATATAAATTAATGTATAAATTAATATATAAATTCATGTATAAATTCATATATAAATTCATATATAAATTCATATATAAATTCATATATAAATTCATGTATAAATTAATATATAAATTCATATATAAATTAATATATAAATTCATGTATAAATTAATATATAAATTCATATATAAATTAATATATAAATTCATATATAAATTAATATATTAATTCATACATTAATTTATATATGGATTTATATATTAATTCATATATAAATTAATATATAAATTTATATATAAATTCATATATAAATTAATATATAAATTCATGTATAAATTTATATATAAATTCATATATAAATTAATATATACATTCATGTATAAATTAATATATTAATTCATATATTAATTTATATATGGATTTATATATTAATTCATATATAAATTAATATATAAATTTATATATAAATTCATATATAAATTAATATATAAATTAATATATAAATTAGTACATAAATTAATACATAAATTCATATATTAATTAATACATAAATTCATATATTAATTAATACATAAATTAATATATAAATTAATATATAAATTCATATATAAATTAATATATAAATTCATATATAAATTAATATATAAATTCATATATAAATTAATATATAAATTCATATATAAATTAATACATAAATTCATATATAAATTAATATATAAATTCATATATAAATTAATACATAAATTCATATATAAATTAATATATAAATTCATATATAAATTAATACATAAATTAATATATAAGTTCATATATAAATTAATATATAAATTAATATATAAATTCATATATAAATTAATATATAAATTAATATATAAATTAATATGTAAATTAATATGTAAATTAATATATAAGTTCATATATAAATTAATATATAAATTAATATATAAATTCATATATAAATTAATATAGCTGACAGCGTCCAACATGTGGCCATTAAACGAATACCAGTTAGTGATCTGCCACTCGAAAGAGATGTGATCTTCTGACCCATCTCAGAATTTGGCTTGAGAAGTCATAAGCATAGCCATCATCCGAGTCATTTTTTAGACAAAAGATACTTTTTCTATAGAAGTGTCTAATAAAGATTAGGGAATGAAGCCATCTTGGTCAAATATGATGGACTGACATAAGTAAAACAAACAAAAAAACCTGCTTAGAATTCCTGAAATGATTCACCACAAATTATCAAAGTATGAAAGGAAATTCCTTTTACCATTATATTCTTTAACTTTAAATTCTAGGAATATGATACCACTCTCTATTCTGGTGTTGCTTCTCGCCCATCTCCCTCGGATCAGTCGAAATATGCAGCTGATCTAGAAGTTGGCCTGTGTTCAGTTGTAGATTGGAGTACGAAATGGCTGGTTTCGGTTAATCCTGTTAAGACTCAGCTCGTGTCTTTCAATTGTAAGCGTGTCCCTTTTCTTCAAGATATTCTTATAGATTGCTCTGCTCTTGAGGAGAAATCAACTCTTAAACTTTTTGGTCTTTCTCTCTCATCAAATCTTTCTTGGAGTTCATACATTAGATCTATTGCTCTTTCTGCTTCTCGTAAAGTCGATTCTCTCTATCCCTTCAAACACTTTCTCACACCTGAGGCTATTCTCTATCTCTACAAATCTACTATCAGACCATGTATGGAGTACTGTTGTCATATTTGGACTGGTGAATCTCTCTCACATTTGAAGGTTCTTGGTAAAGTGCAGAAACATATTTGTAAATTGATTGGCCACACCCTTTCTTCTTCCCTGCCCCCTCTCTCACAGACGTGATGTTGCTAGTCTCAGTCTTTTCTATAAATACTATTATGGCACGTGTTCTTCAGAATTATCTAATCTATTCCCTACTTCTTTTGTTCCAGCTCGTTTGACTCGTTGATCTAGTGGTCTCCATCAATTCACTGTTTTGATACGTCATTGTAATACAGTTTCCTATTCCAGTAGCTCCTTTCCATGAACTGCAGGCTTGTGGAACTCTCTTCCTGCTGACTGTTTTCCTCCTACCTATAGTGTTAGTCTTTTCAAGACTAAGGCCAATAGGCATCTCCTGTCTTTGCGATAATCATATTTCGTTCTTGTTAGCTCCTTACATCAAATGGCTTCATGCCTTGTCTGGAGCGATTTCCATTAAAAAAATTACCTTTATTGAAGAGCTGTGATACGTAGAAACTGCTGTTTGTGGATGACTACATTTACATCTCACTTGTCAGTTGATCTGCCTAGTGAGAGAATTAACGGTTTTCACTTAGTATAAAGCATTGCTCTTTGTAAAAAAATTGAGCTCTCTAGACAATCGGTAATGTGACTGTAAACAAATATAAGCATAGTAATTGTATATAGAGATGGTGTTTGGTATAACTTCTAGATTATGTTCTATATGTGTAAATAATGAAAAAAAGTTCCATAAACATAGGTGCGGAAATGCTTGGTTTCCGAGTTATAGGCCATTGAAACAAATACTGATTAACATTCTTTATTGTAAGCATCTAACACATGCGATGTGATAGTGAACTGTTATTTCTACTTATAGGATAGACAGGATCACATGTAAAATAAGCCTGGGCCTGGTGTTGCTGCATACACCAACAATATATGAAAAAATGACACCAAACAAATTTAAAAGCGGTAGGGCTTCTTTAATAGTCAACCTAAGGGACCCAGTCGGCATCCTGTGAATGTTGGTCTTTTTATTTCAGGTAACAGATACAACAGAGATAAATACACGTAAATAAATATGATCAGCTCAAACCAAAGATCAAACAGAAGAAGAAATGGACCACAGAAGAAATGGACCACAGAAGAAGAAATGGACCACAGAAGAAGAAATGGACCACAAAGGAAACCAGACTAGTAATGGAATACTGGTACATAAGACACCCTCGCACAAAGAGGCTCCTTTATAGATATAGAACATAATTCTGAAGTTATACCATCGATTTTCCAAACACCCTGTATATATATATATATATATGAATAAAATTGTCCCCTAAGAAATTATTTGACAAAAAAGATTTCAAAATTTAAATCTATCTTCAAAATTTATTGGCAAGAAAGATTTCAAAATTTAAATTAATCTTCGAACTTTATTTGCAAGAGTAACATATTTTTGGAAGAAATTTCTGAATAAGTTTAAAATAGACAATTTAATATAAATCATTTAAGAACAAACTGGATGAAGTGAGAAATAATGTTAACAAAACACTTTTTAGGTTTATTTGATGATTAAATATTGAATGAGTTAATATTTATTTATTTTGCCTCTTTAGTTAATTTTTATTTGAATTAATAAACTTTTTTCAACTTAATAATTGAGTAATAAATATATGGAATAAATAAATCAGCTGTATTGTAAATCATTTAAGAATAAACTGGATAAATTCAGAAATTATGGCAATGAATTTTTAGGTTTATATTTATTTATTTATTATTTAATATTTTTTATTTATTATGTATTTATTATTTATTTATTAATTTATTATCCTTTTTGGGGCATCTTTTATTTTAATCAAGAATCACATTTTAATTTTAAACAGACAAAAAGACTGAGACGGCATTTTGTAGATATTCTGTGTGATTTTATCTGTTTTAAATTCAAAATAAAATACCTCACCACTATAAATTCTAAATTTTGAGATTTTATGAAAAATGTTTTTCTTAGAGAAAATAAAGCATTAAACTATAAGATTATAAAAAATATGTGAAATTGTTTTTTATATACTTATGCGGAGGGTTCTGTTTACCATGGAAATTGTTTGTAAAAATGAACTCTGAACCCATTTAGAACATGTTTTTAATTTACTACAAAATTTTAATAAGGGATTTTTCGTTATGTACCACTCAAAATTTGATAAAGTTCAGGATCAAGGCATCGGCAGGACCCTCCTCATAGGTAGGAACACAATTCTTTTAATAAATTTCTTTTAATTTACTGCTTAATCTTTAGTAATCAGAAGATTTTTTTTTAAATCTCAAAAATGTAGATTTTAGAGGGTGGGGGGTGTACCTCAGTATACCTTAGCCAGCAGACGATATGCAAAGTTCGAAATATTTTTTAAAATTGTCTGCATAAAACTTGTATAAAAATCTGTTAAAATAACAAAAACATTGAAGAGACAGTTATCGAGTTACACATCGTATAGCTTCAAGAATCTCTCAGCGATCTTTATCGTCTGAATGATTCTTCTCCAAATATGTGTCAACCACTTGTAAGCATTCACAAATATAATCGTACAGTAAAAGATTTTAACCATGTAAATAAGTGAACAACTGTAAGTATTTATTGATAAGACGATATGTTCTACACGTTATCTTTCATATATATATATATATATATATATATATATATATATATATATATATTGTGATGCATTCCAACATATTTAATATAGTGTCATAGAATCTGATATTTATTGCAGGTTGTCTTATATAATAAATCTTATCAAATATTCGTTGTAAATCCTTAAATTTATATATATTTGGTGTTATAAAAGAAAAAACAAAGTGCTCAATTACGGGTGCAAGAGCATGTATATATATATATATATATATATATATATATATATATATATATATATATATATATATATATATATATATATATATATTACTTCAATTGAGATTATATATTAGTTTGATCTTCCATCTAAACACTGGAAACTCTGCCCGCAAGCCTAAAGACACTGAATGTAATCGATTCTCCAGTTGATGTTTTAATAATTTAAATACACACACACACACACACAGACACACATATATATATATATATATATATATATATATATATATATATATATGTATATATATATATATATATATATATATATGATTATTTTTATTTAAACAGACATGTACAAAATCTGCGACACTGACATGTCGATGTTATCGATCAACAGTTATTATAAACTGAGATCTCATCAGGCAGAGTTAGAATCCGATTTTAACCTCAGATCATCTCAGGTTCTCTTCAAATATGATCTGAGGTTAAGATCGGATTCTAACTCTGCCTGATGAGATCTCAGTTTATAATAACTGTTGATCGATAACATCGACATGCCAGTGTCGCAGATTTTGTACATGTCTGTGTAAATAAAAATAATCATATATAAAGCTCTATTTGATATTGAGCACTTTTTATAAACCCGGTTGAAATTCTTTGGATTACTACCCTGTGAATGTTTTACCTGGATTATTATCGTCATTATTATATATATATATATATATATTTGAATCAATCCCATACATTTGAGGATCTACAAATAATATTTGACAAGATTTATAATATAACAAATCCTGCAATATAAGATTATATGACACTCTAACGATCTAACAAATATATTGGAAGCATCAGATGTTTTCATTTAATACGAAAGCATGTATAAGAAAAATCGAAATGAAAAGTGCACCAACCACAAAACATAAAAGACAAAATCACATCAAGAAAATACCATTTCTTTTATTAACAGAAACTTTTCAGAGGTTTTTTTTCTATACATTCTGTCGGATTTTATGTTTATAAAACTTTTCAGAGGTTTTTTTTCTATACATTCTGTCGGATTTTATGTTTATATTCAATATTCTAAAAAATATGTTAATGCCAACCGGAAATATAGAGAGAGGAGAAACAAGAATCTAAAAAATATGTTTGAATCAATCAAATATATAATGAACAATCAAATATATAACGAAACATAATATTCCAACGAGTTCTTAAACTCTTGAAGAAATGCAACAACTTGTCAGGAATTTATTAAGTATATGAAAATGTTTGCAATGCACTTTAGAATGAATCAAAGCCTAGAACTACAAATGCACTCGATTTTATCACAGCAACAGATTTTAAAATAAAAATACAGATTTATTTACAACTAGCTGTTCCTACCCGGCGTTGCCCGGGATCCTTTTTACTTTCATTTCTGTTTCGCTTTTTTTTTTTACCAAACTATTATTATTTTAAAATAGGTTTTTGAAAGTTAAATTTAATTATTACAGTATCATTTGGTCAATAAATTATTAATTGAATCTAATTGTTATGAAACTATAACTAATGGCTGTAAAGCTAACGTTGATTTAATCTCTATTTTAAATTATTGGATGTAAATAGCTTAAAAAAATGTTTCCATCTTAAAACAGACATGATGATTTGCTAAGAATTCTAAACCACAAAATGACTTTCTATTTGACAGTTTAAACACTTCGAAATTCCTTTCAAATTTCCGATGGTCGCGAAATAATTCATTCATTTGTTCTTTTATCGACTATTAACAAAATATGAAAATGGTGGATTTGTTTACGAATAAACCAAAATGCATTCTGTTGGATTTAATATTAAAATTTAATTATTTGTTGAATAGGATTTAGAAAATGTTGTTTTATTTTCCCTATTACATTTTTGATATTCGATTAATGATAAATAAAAGAAATAATAATTCAATGTGCAATTATCAAAACATAGAAAGGATAATTTACAAAGAATTCATTTCTCTCAAGAGTTTAATCGGAAATTTATTGAAAACAGAATCAAACAAAAATATAAGAATTTAAGTATTGTGCCTTATTAAAAGAATTTGAAAGTTATCATTTAAAGATTTTTATGTTTGAGAGCTAAACCCATATATATATATATATATATATATATATATATATATATATATATGGAGAGAGAGAGAGAGAGAGAGAGACAGAGAGAGAGAGAGAGAAAGTATGTTCTTAAATATATTTTTAATTCGTATATATATGTATATATATATATATATATATATATACAGGGTGGGCAAAAATAAGGGTCCTATTTTTAAAAATTCATAACTTTTTTATTTATTGATTTTTTTTTTTTTTTTTTAGAATAAGTAAAGGACCCCTTCCGAAGCAAGCATGAGCCGTATTAGCTCTAAGGAACGTACCCTCATTTAGAAAACATTATTTTTGCTTAAAAAAATCAAAACAGTGTAAAAAACAATACTTTAGTTTTTGTAAGTCTTAAGAAGTGTTTTTCGGCTAAAATTTGTTTTGTTTATTTCAAAAAATCTTGGAAGGGTCAGTCTACACACACATAAAGTTTGGTGAGTTTAACTTTTATTTTGTGGAAGTTATTCAAATTCAAGTTATTCAAATTTAAAGATAGGACCCTTATTTTGGCCCACCCTGCATATATATATATATATATATATATATATATATATATATATTCCATACATTGTCATTTTCCATACATTATATTATTGGACACTGTTATCTATACAAAAAATATCCTGGAACAAACGAATTTAAAATATAATAAAGAACATACTTTCTCTTTCTCTCTCTCTCATATATATATATATATATATATATATATATATATATATATATATATATATATATATATATATATATATATATATATATATATATAGAGAGAGAGAGAGAGAGAGAGAGAGAAATTATAATGAATGAGAAGTTTCCTAGGTGCTTGTTTGGAATGAGTATGTTCTTAAATATATTTTAAATTCGTTTGTTCCATGATATTTTTGTAGAGATAATAGTGCTCAACAATAGATAAC
>OY744544.1:45991483-46016483 GCA_963556195.1 Sepiola atlantica
ATCAATTGCAAAAGATAGAGTATTAGTATTCATAACATTTTAGATATAAAGGAAAGATGTGAATTCCCCTATTTTATTGACGAGAATTGCTTTAATGGTCGATAAAAAAATCTGTTTATTCAGTGATTTAAGCCAATTATTGATTCGTGTTTTAGACAAAAAAAATATATTTCTAGCGCTTTTTAAAATTTCATATTTAATCCGGTTTGATATTTTGTTTTTCAAATTTATTGGAAGGTAATAAAATTTACTCTCTCACTCACAAGCCCCCTTGCTGTCACCCAATTCACCAGATAAATTTAAATAAGATACAATTTCTGCATGCTTTCGTCTCACACAATGTCTGATTAGCTAATTGTTTTACAAAGATTCGCTGCAGAACAATCAGAAAGACATCCAATAATCTTACTATGATATATATAATTCATAGATTTTCTTTTTTATTAACTTCCTATTTTTTAAATGAACTTGAACCATGGTTTAATAATATACAACTAATAGATATACGAATACATATATACTAGACCAATTAAACAAATGCTGTAATCTTGGAGGTGATGAAGGTTGTGACCATGACGAAGTAAGAATATGACTGAGGATAATTCACGATAAATAACATATTCAGAGGGAAACAAACATATAGTAAAGTGATTCTTGGGCCGTGTTGGGTACGTACAGCTAGTGATATATAAGATGATGAAACAATAAGGTTAGACAATTTGGAAGACTCTATATGAAATCATTTTTAACGTTTCGATTCATTCTGAAGCTTCTTCAGAGTCGAAGAGCAGAATTAAGAGAAACATTAGAGTTGATATAAAGTCGTTAAAAGTTTCATCCAACTTATACTGATGAAAAATAATATAAATAAATATGTAAAACAAAATATTAATAGTAAAAAATGAGAAAAATAGGAAGATTTTTATTGCTGACGATTTTTGTTCTTTTGAGAACTTCATTGGCAATAATCATTTCTAGCTAAAATGATCCGAGCATGATATGTGCTAATCATTACATTCGTATAGGTCATATACTAGTATCTAAATAACTAAATAAATGAATGTTATCCTGTTATTTAATAGAATGAAGGCAATTAATTTGTTCCATCTGAACATTAGCAATATCTACAATCAGATGATCCTGATTTAAAAGAATTGAGAAATATATGTGAAGTATTCTTTAAAATGTGTGTTTTTAACTCAACATGAATAAAATACCAAATTGTTGGTCTTCATGTTTGAGAAGAGATTGAGGGGGGCGGGTCTTCTACTTATCAAAATAAAACCTATTCGTGTTAACAATTGTTTCCGAAACATATTTTGACCCACCCTATAGACTCTTAGGAGTAGGTCAGCAGAGACAATTCTTTAAATCTGTGGAAGTGGAAGGCTCTAGAGAAAACAATGAAAAGAATGGTTTGCTGCTAAAGTAGACTTTTGCTTACTGTGTCAACTCGAGTGCTTAATGCACATATACAACTCCCCCTTAAATAAAATGGTTTTATTCATTTTTTTTTTGTTATAGAAATTTATGAATATTATCGATTAAGTCCAGAATTTTCAAATTATAAAAAAACTTGAAAAAATTATGTATTCAACTTTTTGCAGCAGGGTTTAGTTTTCTGTGCTGAAAAAACCCTCTTTCACCTACATGATAAATTTTACAAATGCACTTTCAAAATTTTGAACAGGGGATCATTTTACGTTTAACTTATATAGCAAAGTGAACCCCCTTCTAAAATTTTAACAGTAACAGATATTTGTTGTTCAATCAGTATAATAATCGGAAGATTTTTTTCCCAAAAATGTAATAACTAAAGTTTTAGAGGCAACTAATTACACCCCAAAATTACAATGACTATAATTGATATTCTTCATAATTATTGACATGTATTTTCTTGGAAATGGCTACTGAAATAACCGAAAGCGTTAGGACAGATGGAAATGAAAACATCAATTAAAAATATGTTATTCCGTCAGTAAGTACAAATCAGGAGGTATGAAAGCACTTGTCAGTCTTATACATCTGAACATGTCTAAAAGAAGGTTTACTGTCTAAATGTCTCATTATACTGAAGCTGGTTGATCAACGTTGGTTTCCCAAGGCTTTTTTCCTATACATTTTAGTCATACAAGACAAGATATATGCTAAATCATTCCTTAGTTTAGAGATTGAGTTATGTTTGAAAAAAATCCATTTTAATTATTCTAACTAGCCGTAAATTGCAATTATCTAACCAAGTGACCCATCTCTTACTAAGTATCTGTCTATCACTCTCTTCCTCTCTCATTGTATCTTGTTTGAACCTCACCCTCTCACTCTTATTTTATACTGTTTCTATCACTCACCCGTCTCTCACTCATCTCTCACTCATCTCTCACTCTTCCTCGGTTTATTAACAGTCAATGGTAATAAAGAAAGGGGAAAGACCGAATAAAAAGAGGAATAGTCCATTATAAACAAAACGGAATACCACCACATTTAACGGATAGTTGGTGAGGGAAAAAGAGACAGAATGAAGCTAATTTAGAATTTTGTCTTTATTTTTTATATTAAAAAAAAACTGGCTTTGCAAACTCAGTTTTTACTGATGCAAACAAATTTTTCAAAAAGTATACTTTGAAATCTATATATTTCGTTTTGCTGGTTATGTAACAGCTAAAGCTTCGACATGTGCATTCCCATCATCGCCTGGTGATGCTCGTGTGAATAATTTGTCTGATCAAAAGGAAAGAAAAAAACGAGAGATAGGGAAATGGTGCCCAGACACATTTGTAAGCCACAGTTGTCCATGGCAGATTATTGATCATTGGCGGTGATCCAAGACCGCTAACCTTTATATCAGGAGGCTGATCTTTGTTCATGGATAGGGATGCTGGTGGTGGGCAGTTGCAGGCACGTCATCATAGGTTTTATGTGGCTGCTTTCTCTCTCTTAGATTAATTACCATCAGCAATTCTTTTTTTGATTATTCAACAACTTTATTCAACACTAGCAGACATACTCGGCGGTGTCGGGGAAATAATCAAGACCACCGGCTACTTCTGCTCCTAGCCCTAAACCTCATATTACCATTTTTATTCTTATTTTTTATTTATATAATTTTCAATATTTAGGTTATAAATAAATTAAACTAAACTAAAACCTTGCCTTTGCTGTTAATGCATGTCCAGCATGAACGAAGACCTCACAATATTATTGGAAAAAATAAAACAATAAAAAATACAATCACTACATCCATTGGATTTCTCGTAAATTTTACTTAAGAAAACGTGTTTGATCTTTGTTTGTAATCACATCTCCGGACAGACAGACAAACAGACAACACAGTTACAGTATAGGGAAGCAATCGTCATTAAAGCAAAACGTTAACATCTCGTCCAAACATTAAACAATGGTTATGCATTTTTCACAAGTGAAAATAACTGAACACAATACCTAATAAGGTTTTCTTCAATTTTAACGAATATATATATATATATATATATATATATATATATATATATATATATATATATATATATATATATATATATATATATATATATATATATATATATATGACAAAGTGTTAAAA
The DNA here is from genome assembly GCA_963556195.1 of Sepiola atlantica. Lineage (NCBI taxonomy): Eukaryota > Metazoa > Mollusca > Cephalopoda > Sepiida > Sepiolidae > Sepiola > Sepiola atlantica. The sequence goes on from OY744544.1 coordinate 45,995,061, forward strand.
TTATCACTGTTTTTCTAGCTATTCAGAGGTGGCCGTGGGAGTCTAGATGTCAGGATTTGAGTTGTAACATACTCGGAGCCCGGGGTTTCGAATCACGCGACCAGTAGTGAATAGTTATATCTCTATGCTGACGAGTCCCGATTAAAGGACAAAACGTATACGTACATAGATAATAAACAAAACAAATATTATATATATATATATATATATATAGAGAGAGAGAGAGAGAGAGAGAGAGAGAGAGAGAGAGACACACACACACGCGCGAATCTTCTGGAGTGTTTAGTATATTGCTAAAACTGTGAATATTGCTTGTCTCCATGCACAATGGATGATGTCACAAAGAGATTACATCACCCATTAAAACAGGTGAAAATCCTTCATAAATGGTAAACTAACAAAAGGATGATGTCATCCATTAAAAAAGAGAACATGACGAGCTGTGACCAAAGAATCATGGGTCGTTTATCTAGAAAGTCACTGTATGTATAAGTCTCAACCTAATGTGCCACTGAACACTGTTTATGACAGCCTTCTAGATATGTTCGCGTGCATAGACATAAATAGATCTTAATTCTCTTCCTTCAACGTGGTTGGTTTGTTGGACACATCGTTCTAAGCGTTCAGACAAAAGTTAAAGTGTTGACTTGGATCTGAGAGTTACAAATCGTGTGACCGGCAGAGAAATCATCCTCCACACTGATGATTCACGGAAAAGAATGAAACACATGTGCATGTGGATAAGAATGTAATAACATTTATTATAATATTGTATATATATATATATATACTAGATGTACCGTCTCGACCCATAGGATCTAGTAAATATAAATATTTCTTTCTTTGTACAAGATAAAGGCAAGATCCACAGTTCTGAGAGAGAGAAAGAGAGAGAGAGAGAGAGAGAGATAGAAAGATACATAGATGGATACATAAAAACACAATAGACACAGTTCTTAAAAATGACAACAACCAGAACTGAAAAGTGAAATGACAAAACTGAGTTGAAGCATCTTAAACTAGTGAAAAGTTTCCCTCTTTAAAGCTTGCAATCATCATTATCCTTCTTTAAGCTGGCCATCACTGTAACTAAAATTTAAAAAAACCTGTTCGAATGAAGTATCTAAAAAATATGGCCGACATTATGTCAACGTCTCATAGAATGTTCATGTGATGGTTTGAATGTCAGATTTGAAATGAACTTTGGAGTGTCTGTTCAACGTCTTCTTATGTGTTTAGAATAAATATTGATGAAGACATTTTTATAGGCTATCAAAACTCTCTTGGCTTAAGAGAGAATTCATTTTTTTAGTTATTGGAAGGGGGATAAAAGAGAAAGATTCAAGTTACAAGGGAATTAATAAAAAGAACTAGAACAGATCCATTTTAAGTGCGCGTTTAGCGATGAAAATAAGGATTAATGAGATGGATTGTCAGTTGAATCATGAAGAATATTATGAGAGGATTGAAAATGATGAGTAGATGGACACAATTTGATTACTTATGATGACCATTGAAGACGACCATAATGCAGTCCACTGGAAAGCAGTCCAGTAGTAATGTGTTCTACAGACGGGAAGCCCTTGGAAAAAAACGCTGTCCATGGAAATTCCGCTTGCCATTATTTCTGACGTCAATAACATCTGACATGTCTTTTCAAACAGACCCAAAACAGCTACACATTTTTTTATTGACTTTCTCTTAGAAGGACATTTTTTCCATTAAAAATCTCCAACAATCCTCATTTATATATATATATATATATATATATATATATATATATATATATATATATATATATATATATATACTAAGCCCCTTTAAGAAATTAAAGTTGAGCACTCTCGGGGAAGTTAAAAATAGACTGTCAAAAAGCTCTAATGCAAAGTTCCGAATACGTTCGTCGAACACTCTCGACTAGTCTTCTATCTGTGCCCGCTTCTAGGTACATATAGATCTTAATTTCCCTAAATTATGTGACAGTTTCCGTGGGCCGAGTGGATATGGCTGACTCTGTGTACCGGATTCGCGCCTCCCGACCGTCTGAAATTGTTACTTCCCTGCACTGATGAGAGCAATAAGCTTGAAACGCTAGCGTCTGTAGGTATAAATCATTTAATATTTATTTATAAATATTATATATATATATATATATATATATATATATATGACTAGAAAAATGTGACCCATTTGGTTAAATTGTTTGCATCAGGAAAAAGTGAGTAAGCAAAGCCATTTAAATATAAAAAAATAAAAAGACAGCATCCATAAATTAACCTCTTTCTGCTTGCTATCTCCGTCTCTCTCTCTTTTCTTCTCCAACTGACGATTAAATAGTATTAATGTCTGTGTTGATATTCCCTTTTGTTTATAATAAACTTTTCCAATCTTTTTATTCTTTATTATTTACTTATGTATAACTTTCGATTGTTAATAAGGATTGTTAGTAAGAGATGGCCACTTGATGAGTTATTTGTAAATTACAGCGAATAAGAAGACTTAAAATTGCGTTTTTTCTAACATCACTCAATCCCAAAACTGAGGAATATTTTAACACGTAATTTGTGTGATTAAAATAGATAAGAAAAAAAAGCCTTAGGGAAACAAACGTTGATTAACTCAGCTTTAGATTTCATACGAAAATAAATATTTTTTAATTTTATAACCTGAAAAATTAAAAGCCCAAAGAGTTGTCGTTGTTCACAGATTAAAATATGGAGAATACATAAAACGCGTGTCAATATGCAAATTTACCAATACTCTATCAGCATTTTTAAAAATTTCATTTACAAAATATGACTATCTTTACTAAACTTTTCTTGTTAGAGAAACAGGATAATTACTTGTAAAAAAAGTAAGGAATGGTTGAAATGTACGAAACGAAAAAAATCTGCAAAAAGCTTTGATCACTTTCTGAGTTTTTAGTTTTCTACCAATAAAATCCTCAGATCTCACGATTAAGTTTTCATTTCTCACATTTTTTTTAAAGTTTAAATACGAACATTTCTTTCTGGTTAGGATTATTCACAATTTGTTAATATATTTTTTGAATCTAGAAAGCGAAGAAAAAACAAAAAGCGCTTACTTCAGAAAACGAATTCGACAACAATTGGAGTGGAGGTAGAACATCATCAGAGATGCACCCTAAACAACAAACCGGATATATAATCTTCTTCAATAAAGTGGAGAAACATTCATTCTGTTGGTGTGGTACATGTCCAACATAAAATTCTGTTGGTGTGGTACATGTCCAACATAAAATTCTGTTGGTGTGGTACATGTCCAACATAAAATCTCTCATAAACCAATTTTCAATAATTTCTTATCGGTTTAAAATCACTGAAGTGATTTCTATTCTTCCACACAGCAATTCAGTAGAGGAAAAATTGCCCTAAGAAATAAAATGGAAACTCGATCATCAATGATCTTAGATAGCAATCTGTTGAGCATTTTAGACATGAAGTGCACATCCAAGATTTCATGTCAGAAGTAGTAATTGCAACAAGATGACGATTTCTTTTGAACAGAGCTAAAATTGCAACTGTAAACTTGTCACCCGAAATAAGCAAAATATTACAAGTTACATTTTATGTATTTCTTCTTCTTCTTCTTCTTCTTCTTCTTCTTCTTCTTCTTCTTCTTCTTCTTTTCCTCTCAATTTTCTTTCTTCTCTCTCAATTTTCTTCTTCCACCTAATTATCACCAATCTTCTTACTTAAAAAAAAGCGAAAACGATCGTCCATATAATCGTCTCTTTCCTCATGTTTTATACTCTCTCTCCTCTTCCCATAATTTGTCACTATATTAATAAATTAAGACAATTTTCTTCATGACATTTTCTTCTGCAAGGTAAAGTAAGTTGGAGTCCACGTTCTTTTCATTAATTGAAGTCCAAAATTAAATTAATTCTCATTGATATTTTGAATTTAATTAGAATTTATTGAAGTATTATTTTGTGCATAGAAACTCCATATTTTTGCTTATCAGAAGTTGGCAGTTTGTAAAGTAATAAAATTACTATTCACTAATTTACCCCCCCCCCCAAAAAAAAAAATGAGAGAGAAATGAAAAGAAAGCGGTAACAAATAAAAGTATAAAAAACAAAAGTAAATGAATGATTAAACATGTAAAATCACTGGCGAAAAAGAAAAGAGTTATCTTCCTTGGAGATATTTGGTTTTAACATGAGGGCGCTACTGCAGCAAGAATTTGTACTCATATCTCTCACGTAGTGTGAAATTTTGAAACAAGACTGTCTTATTGGCACGACTTTCAAAGCACAGAAATTGCGACTTAAACCGTAACGCCTTCCCTGTTAAGTTACCTCTCTGATGCTGCCAACTGAGTCTCACACAGTAGACAAGACGGCTTTGTTTATATATCTATCTCTGAAGGGTGCGTTGCCATTGTTAAGACTCTGTAAGTCACTTTACACTTCTGTGCATTCACACACGTTTATTTTGTTTCTCTAACAACGCGTGCATTTTCCGTATGGAACAATTCTAATTTTAATTCAGGATTCATTTTTCCTAGTTATTTCCTTTGTGTACCTTCATGTCTTTTTAACCTCTTTTAACGTTTGTCCCGGAGAAAACTGTAAATTAGCTTAAATATTATATCTTAGCCAACTGTTTCTCTATCATCGACACACATGTAGTATCAACAATAAAACACATGAACAAAGGTTCTGGCATGCTAAGGGAATGATATATCCCAATAGGTTGCAACCAACATGTAACCATACATATTCATCTTCTATATATAAAAGTCGATGTTTGTTTGTTTGTATGCTATAGAAATCGATATTTTAACAGTTAGAACTTTCAAATAAGTTTCAATAAGTATCCTATTTTTCACAGAATCTAAGTGTCTTTAGATTTGTGAAAAATGTAATCTTTATTAAAACTTGGAATTTTCCTTCGATTCCATCTAGCGTCGCTAGGGCCAATAATCGGTTAGGTCCATAAAATAACTGAAATATATAAGAACATAAAGAAACAAAATTCATTTGTTTTAAATAGATATTCTTTGTTTCATAAAACAAACAAAAAAGTAAAGAAAGAATATCTCAGTGAAGAATGTATTTAAAAAACTGTTTAAACATTTATGTAATTATTTTTTATTGGTATTTTAAGAATTAAAATAATGAAATAATAACGAATTCGTTTCAATTTGTTAAAGCCATTTGCCGTTTTACAGCTGCCAGTAAGAAATGCAATTTGTTTTAAACAGTTTTTTATTACTTGATCTTATATTGCAAAAGGAGAGTAGAAACTGACCTTGGGTTTACTTTCGATAGCCTCATAACTCTCGCCTTCCTTATCTTGTCCTTTAGTCTTCACATTCTATGAGCGATGTTTCTGACAAAGGGGGAAGAATTGCTGTTTTCTGGGTCAGAATCTATCTATCTAACACTTATCGTTGGCTTGTTTTTGACGTTGAAGTAGTATTACATCAACTAGCTTCATGCCTTGTCTGGAGTGATTTCAATGAAAAAAAAGTTATTTTAAACTTTTTTTTCAAGACAAAAATTATAAACATGGCTATATTTGAAATTATTTCCGACTAGCAATATATCTCCACACAGGTGAATACCGTTTGTATTTAAAAAAAAAACGTAAAAAGATAAAAGATTAATTTTTAATGAAGAGAAGCTGATTAAAAATAAAATCCACAGAAATACAAGCAAAGGAAAGGGAACAAAATAAAAGTAAAAATAAATGCAAGAATTTAAATAAAAAGAAGAATTTAAATACAAAAAAGAATTTAAATAAAAAGAAGAATTTAAATAAAAAGAAGAATTTAAATACAAAAAGAAAAAAAAACCCAAAGAATCAAATTGTTTTTTTTGCATTGTCATGTTAGCTAATAAGAATGAAGACTTTCTGACTGTGAAGCTCTTTGTAGAAAATGACATCATTAAAGAAACATTTTTTATGTAAAAACAAAAGAAAAAATTATGAAAAGGGAGCAACACTTCTCTTATAAGATAGGAAATGGGAAATAAAATACAAAAAGAAAAAATGTAATCAGATGACAGATTTTCTGGTGACCCTTTTAAAATAGGATTTATAAACTTTTAAATTTATGTGACTTTTCGCCCCAAAATAAATATACAATCGTTGCATCTAGCATTTCTATCTTGTCAGTTGGTCGGTCACTCTTCATTTTTTGTCAATAACTTTTAATATTTTAACAACTACATGGGCAGGCTTTATGAAAATTGCTGTGACAATCGCCATGAATATTTACTTAATATTTGAGTTGGATTGGCTCAAGAGTTTTGAAATTATTTTAGAATGCAGTTTTCATTTGTCTGTCACGCTTAAGTTTGAAATTACACTTTAGTTGGTTTGTTACACCTAAGTTTGAAATAGCATTTGCATTGGTCTGTACCGCTTCAGTACATAGGTTCGGGCTTAGGGCGGGTGCTAGTCTAGACACACTGAAGACATGTGATACAGTGAAACAGTCTGTTGGTTGATGACTATATATATATATATATATATATTTAAATGAAATTTTGAAAAACCAACACATGGTGAAATTTAAAATGATAAATCATTAATTAATCTTTTTTTTGTAAGCTTTCGTTGTAAAACAACTTTGTCAGGCGAGACTGTCCTATAGTTTTTTTTCTTCTTCATTTTGATGGTATTAACGCCGATGGGTTGAATCATGGTAGAGTCAGAAAAACACGTCAAGTTGTAAGGGACGTTAGTTTAAAGTGAAGTCCAGTCGATGTTTATCACTGGTTGCCACTTTTTGAATAAGGAAATTGACAACATCTTTGGAGCACACATGAAAATGTATTTAAATGAAATTTTGGAAAAGCAACAGATGGTGCAATTTAAATGATAAATCATTTATTTAAATGTTATATATAGTGTTGTTGTTATTTTTGTGTATTTTACAGCATGTCAACCAGGAGGAATTCATTCTGAAATCAAACATGGTCTGTATATTACTGATTTGCATATTCAATTGAATTTCAAGAGATTTTTTTACATACAGCACCTAGTCTTCCCAAAATGGTCACTCATTTAATACTGGCTAGGCTCAAGGTCACTTAACTTTGGTGATCTTATAGGAATAGAGGTAGGATGAAAATCTAAAAAAATGCATAGGCAAAATTAAAAATGGAAAAACAGGATTAAACAAAGACGAATATATGGAATAACTAAAAATCAAAACAAGGAGATGCGTGGAGAGATTGATATTTCGTCTTCCTTCATCTTATTAAAGCTTCATCAGGAGTAAAGGCAAAAACAAAGTATTTATACAGACATACATGGTGTTAGGAGAGAAGAGTCGAAATGCTGATGGCGAAGACAGTAGCATTATGTGAGAGTTGGAGATAAGCATAGAAAAGCCAAAGTGGGAGATAGATGGAAGGACAGGCAGTAACAAGGAAGAAGAAATGAAGTGATGGAGAAGAAGAAGAAGAAGAAGAAGAAGAAGAAGGCGACGGTGTGCGAGAGTAGGAGGTAAGCATATTAACAGAAAAACCAAAAACCTCAATTGTCTGATGCTTATTGCACACAAACTGGTTATCATCACTCAAACTTCCTGCACATTTTGTGTACCGAATGCTTACAAGTACTCTAAAAGATTTCATTGTTTCCGATTCACTTTCTGTAAACTGAGCATTCTGAGACCTTTCCAACCCAACTACTCACCAACACTTTGGTAATATTCACTCCCAAACCTTTTACTTTCCATAGCATTCCTCCAAATCATTAACTTAACAAGTGAACCTTCCATTGTTTCACAACCAAGCACTGAATCATCAGCATCAAGCCTCTTTTATAAACAACCCATATTAAACTCCCTGGACAACGTTTCTAAGACACAAATGAAAAGCAACAGACTCAGTACAGAACTCTGATGTACTCCCACTTTAACATTAAAACTGTCACTAAATGTGCTGTTAATTCTAACACGAATTTGAGCATTTCTGTACATCGCTTGAACAACTTTCACCAACCACTCGTTTGACCCTTGTTTATTATATGTGACCTAACTAAAGATTTTGCTTGCCCCTAATTTACACAAAGCCCAACCAGATAGGCAGTTAGGGGTCATAGGTTAGACAACAGGATCTATGAGTATAATAGAGCAATTAAGCTAAGCGATATAAAAGATTCACTTGTTTTGCATATGTTTGTAATTTCGCCATGGTATTACGGTATAAGTGAGTGAAATAGATTCAATTTGATTTTAATGACTTAGCAGATTCTATAGTCCATGTGGCTATCCATTACTCTACTCATGCCCCAATGCACAAAGGAAGTGACATTTTTAAATTTCCTTTCCAGCACTAATTACATTTTTTCTTTTTCTTTAAGTCACTATATTTCATTGTGGTTTCCGAGATAAATTTCAATTCGTTTTGTTCTTTTAGTTTCATCAAACCTTTAAAATAAAAGGACCATTGTGTGCGTGTAGCTGGTTAGAACTAATTTCCTCGTCGTCTGTAACATATGATTTGTCTCCCATTCCATCTCCTGTCACCGATTGTTGCATATCTGGTCCCGAAGGGATGCGGGTCAAACAACAGGAACAAGGAAATGAGGTTGAACAACAAACCATAGAGTAGAAACAACTCGTCGAACACAATCCTCGCAAAACAAGCAACTTTATGAGCAACTGGCAGATGTATGCAAGGAAATAAATAAGGATCCCTACTCCCAACTCTGAACACATATTACCATTTTCTTTCTTTTTTAAACTATATAATAATACACTAAGGAAATTTCATGTTCGTATGTACGTTATCACCCTCTGCCCATTTTTTTAAAAGATAGGATCGCCCAATCGCCGAAGATGCAGGAAAAGTATTATTTTTCAATTTCATCTGATGTTGTTGTTGTGTCGAATGTGAAACTCAAACTAGAATTCATTTTCTTGGCCTTTGGGTTGGGAACAAAATGTAGTATCTGTTCTGTGCAAAGATGGTACAAATAATATTGTGGGGTCTGCATTTGCACCACACGTCCATATGATGGAAAAATGTCACAAACTCTTACAAGGATTTTGGAGATAGGCTCCCACAACCAAATATATCCTGAAACTACAGGGTAGTTAAATAAGTATGCTTCAGTTTGAACAAAGCTGGTACGATAATATCATGGTGTCTGCGTTCACGCCGGACGCCCACACAATGAAAATATGTCAGACTGCTTTTAAGCATGGCAGCAATATACAACGGATATAAAACGATACAACTGTGGAATTTCCATGGTTCCCATTAGTTTAGATAATTTTCAATAAAACATTATATTTGCAATTTATGAATGTCCGGAACAAATGCAGACCCAACGGTATGATTGTAAAACCCTGAATACCAATTTGATACCACCATTGGATTGCTTGTGAAATTTTATTTAAGCAAAGATGTTTTAAGCTTCGTGTAGGGCTTTGTTTTCAATTGCATCCCAATACAAAGACACCACAAGTACAGATAGATCGAGTTATACTTGGTTAGCAAATCTTCCTTTAGACAAGTTTCATGACAGATAAGAACTGTTCAGTCCTTTATTTATTAATTTTGAGTTTTGTTTGAAAAACAAAATACATTTTGATATTTCTGAATATCCGTAATTTTCAATTTAATCACCAGATCATTCATCTCTTACAAGTCTTCTGTCTATTACTCTCACCCCCTCTCATTATATGTTGTTTGCCCCCCTCACTCTATCTCTCTCCCTCTCTCTCTCTCTCTCTCTCTCTCTCGTTCTCTCTCTCTGTTTATTAACAGTCAAAGGTAATACAACTAACTATAAAATATAAGATTGGAATGGTCTATTATAAACAATAGAAAATATCATCATAAATATCAATACTATTTAACCCATAGCTGGAGAGAGAGAGAGAGAGAGAGAGAGAGAGAGAGAGAGAGAGAGAGAGAGAGAGAGAGAGATTCAACATATACAACATTTAAGACAATTAAGAAAATCGGATTTTTCTCTTTTCTCTCCTTCCCACTTTATCTTTCTCATCTTTTTTCTTTCTTATTCATTTGTAATGCTACCTCCAATGTGAAAACATCTATTCTTGTCCATTTTGCTAGGAAGAAATTACCAAACATATATATCTATTATTAGACTAAATCCGAGTTAATCAACGTTTGTTTCTCCAAAGGTCTTTCCCTATATATATATATATATATATATATATATATATATATATATATATATATATATATTAATCACACAAAATACATACAAAAATATTCCTAAGGTTTGGGATTTGGTTATGTTTGCAAAAACCTTCCATTTTAATTCTTCTAATTAGTTGCAATTAATTCATCCATCGACCATCTCATACTAACTTTCCATCTATCACTTACACTCTCTCTCTTACTGTATTTGATGCGTTGTCTATCACTCTTGCTTTTATTACTCTCTTTCTGTTTATTATAAGTTGAAGGAAATAAAGAAAGGAAATAGTCTATTATGAAGAAAAGGGAATATCACCACAACGAATAATAATATTTAACCCGTAGTTGAATAAGAAAAAAGAAAGAGAGAGAGAGAGAGAGAGAGAGAGAGAGAGAGAGAGAGAGAAAGAAAGATAGCGAGCAGAAAGAGGCTAATTTTGAATTTTGCCTTTTTTATAATTAACTGGCATTGCATACTCACTTTTTCCTGATTCAAACAATTTAGCCTGAGCTTAATAAGTTACTCTAATACACACACACATATATAAAGTATTTTATTTAAAAAATATACATTACAGTGTCTGTTGGGTGTACCCGGGTTTCATCGATCTGGTCATGCCGGATCTGGGGTAGAAACCGGCTAGTAGGAACAAATCGACTCTTCAGTACCATTCAGTAGGCGAACACTTTGCCTACTGAATGGTTTCTACTTCAAATCCGACATGACCAGATGGATGAAAACCGGGTACCTTCAACAAGCAATGGAATGTATAGTTTTTAAACAAAATACTTCCTATTAACTCTTGTAGACCCTACAATTGAGCACTTTATTGTTTTTTCAATTAACTATATACATATATATGTACACCTTTTGTATTTTATGTATATATAGAACATGAAACCTGAATCTACTAAGTTGAGGATTTTCAGGACGCAGCACATTGATTAGAGAATGGATTTCTAAAACAGTCAAGACTATGAAAGCAAAACATGTACAGATATGTAAGTTTAGTATTTTGGTAAGAGACGCCATTAATGTTCGGTGTCCATATGCGGAGGCATTTTGTTATTGCATGCTAACCAAAAAAAACAGCTCATTATAGAATCGAGCAATAAAGCTTTCAACCTCTGTGAACAAACACTAAATTCCTTTTCTCTGCGATCAAATGTAGCGTAAAAACAAGAATTATCCAATGTTAATAAAGTGGAAAAAACTGAACAAACTTTCCACAACTCTTTGATTCGTTCGTTTCATGACATGATTTCAAATTAATCCAAGAGAAAAAAAGAAAAAAAGAAAACGAAGATTATTTCATATGGAAATAATCTGAATTCTATTCTACATGGTGGCCGTCTCCCACATTGGTAACGGTTTGTTGCAATATAGACGTGCTGAAGTGGATAACACGATCTGAGTGCGGCAAGTTCGAATTCATTCAGTTTTATCGCACTGTTGGGAGTAGCAGCACAGTGAATGTTGTATTTACGTATCGACTCTTCATTTGACAATCAGCAGTTTCTTTCAGTCAATCAGAGAATTCCAGTGCGTACCATAAAAACACAAACACACACAGCTTTCTTTCTCCTATTTTGTTCCGGAGACAACAGATGTGCGCACGACACAATCCAGCCTAGCCCGTTGGGGAAGAGCAAAGGGCCTCGACAGACGAACAAGAGACTTTCACGGACTACTAAAAGCAATGCCAGCCGAAATGAACGCACGTAAATTCTATTACAAACAAAGCAGGCGCACTAATGCACACACGCGCGCACACATCTTTGTAATAAACATGTGTACTCAATTTCTCCTCACAGACAAAACACTTTCTTTACTAGAACGTTTCCTGGGACCCTTTCAACTGTGCATTCTTTACCGAATTTTATTTTCCTTGCCACAAAAGTTATCCAAACTTAATATATTTTCGTCTATTATAAATCCAATATACACCATACCAGATAGATAATTTAAAACGCTAATATACAAAGCACACAAAAACGTTCTGCAACAGCACCACTTTTATTTATGGATGTTGGCAACCTTCACGTGGTAAACCAATGCCAACAACAGAATGAAACCAATCGTGATTAATACGGATTTACTTGACTAGCGATTAACGTCATCGAAAATTAAGTTGTTGGTTTTAAATTTCAGATTAAGTGAAAAGCTTCATTTATGTTTCAGAATTATTTGGATGAGGATTGATAATTCCTATTATTTTAATTATTCAAACTACTGTTCTCATCTTGGATACTATTTTCACAACGTTTCAGCCGATGTAACCTCCAGCACACCTGAAGAAGGTTCTAGGTTACATCAGCCGAAACGTTGTGAAAATAACACCCAAGATGAGAACAGTCGTCGGAATGATACAAAAGCTTCATTGTTTTTTGCTTTTCTTTTCAGACTATTGCGCTCAACGTGAATATTAATATTCTTACTACATTTCAACCGATATACTCTCTGACCTTCCTCAGATGTATTATCCATTTACCGTGTTGTAAGTGAGGATATGTGTTGCATGGAGAGAAATGATATGAGAAATGTCATTCTCACTCGTTGTCAGTATAATTCAGGGGAGATAACTTGAATATGATTAATGGGACGTTGCTCTAAATATACTGCTGCAACCCCTTTATTTAATCCACAAGGGTAGATTGTTCTCATTCTTTCAACCATGACCGAATAGAAATGTTGATTGTTATTCTTAGTTATTATCGCCTGTAGCAAGGATTGAACCTTCAACTTCTAGAAGAGTGTCATTAGAACTGAAAGATAACAAACACTGTTAATCGTTACACGCGATCATATATAAGAATAGCATAAATGAACACTTCTATCTGGTCATGGTTGATGGAATGGGAACAATCTACCCTCCAAAATTAATTAAAAGATTTAGTTGAAAATTTCATACAGGTTTCTGTGTTCGAAATAGAGATTCGTAAGTTCGACGAGAAGTTCGAAAAAATGCACCTGCAAAAGGTTGGCGGTTGCATCGAGCGAATCATGAATATTACAACCGAGATGAGAATAGTTGTCTGAACAATCCAAATAATGCAAATTGGCAATCCTCATCTCAAAGTTCTGAAACATTATATAAAATTTGTATAGGCCGAAATAATACATTCGTAAGTTCGACGAGAAGTTCGAAAAAATGCACCTGCAAAAGGTTGGCGGTTGCATCGAGCGAATCATCAACCAAGATGAGAATAGTTGTCTGAACAATCCAAATCATGCAAATTGGCAATCCTCATCTCAAAGTTCTGAAACATTATATAAAATTTGTATAGGCCGAAATAATACAACATACACATATTGTATAAATAAATACATGCATGCATACATACACACATACTGCATACGTATATAGACGCATATATCGTATAAATATATACACACATACTGTATACTTACATACAAATGTATATATATTGTATAGATATATAAACGCATAGTGTGTACATACATACACAAATATAGTGTATAAATATACCCACATAAATTATATAAATATAAACACACAATACATACTAATGCATATATTGTATAAATATATAAATATTGGATAAGTATATACATACGTTGTATATCATCATGATGATCATCATCATATTCGGCTTAATATCTATTTTACATGCTGACAGGTGTTGGACAGCTTTTAGAAATTGACTTACAAATTAACCTATCTCTGGCTAGGTTTTTATTTATCCCTCTTTCTTTCAAATCCATTCTTATCAAGTCCTCACATGTTTCCCTTGGCTTTCCCCGGCCAAATGACCCTGCTACCTCAACTGTTCTACATCTACTAATTAAAGAACTCTGATCCATTCTTCCAATATGACCAAACCAAAAAGTCTCCTGTTCTGCATACATCTCCCTATACTGTCCATATTTAATCTCCCTCTGAGGTCATCAGATCTAAGCCAGTCTTTAAGATTCACATTACACACCCATCGTATCATTCTCATATCATTTCTCTCCATGCGGTGCATATCCTCAACTCTCACTGGCCAGATTTCACTTCCACACATCATCACACTTCTCACACATGCCTGATAGATTCTTCCCTTAGTTGACAGTGGTAACGCTCTGCTGGTTAGTAATGGCAGACGTTCCCTACACTTACTCCATCCGTTTCTAACTCTAGTTATCACACAAGCAATAGACTCACCATCCAAATATACTTTGTCCAACTCTGACTTATCATCTACCCCCATTGTTTGATGCTTATTGCACACAAACTGGTTATCATCTCTCAAACTTCCTGCACATTTTGTGTACCGAATGCTTACAAGTACTATAAAAGATTTCATTGTTTCCAATTCACTTTCTGTAAACTGAGCATTCTGAGACCTTTCCAACCCAACTACTCACCAACACTTTGGTAATATTCACTCCCAAACCTTTTACATTCCATAGCATTCCTCCAAATCATTAACTTAACAAGTGAACCTTCCATTGTTTCACAACCAAGCACTGAATCATCAGCATCAAGCCTCTTTTATGAACAACCCATATTAAACTCCCTGGACAACGTTTCTAAGACACAAATGAAAAGCAACAGACTCAGTACAGAACTCTGATGTACTCCCACTTTAACATTAAAACTGTCACTAAATGTGCTGTTAATTCTAACACGAATTTGAGCATTTCTGTACGTTGCTTGAACAACTTTCACCAACCACTCGTTTGACTCTTGTTTATTATATGTGACCTAACTAAAGATTTTGCTTGTCCCTAATTTACACAAAGCCCAACCAGACAGCTCTTGCCACTCTATCAAAAGCTTTTTCGAAATCCACAAAAGCAAAATACAGGTTCTTCTTTTTACCCCAGAAACTTCTCTTGCATTTATATAGCAACAGTGATACGTCGCTCAGGCATCACAACTAATATATACACATACATATATTGCATAAATATATACACACATATTATATAAATACACACCTATATTGTATAAATATGCATACATAGATTGTATAAATATGCACAAAAACTGAAATATAAACACACACACTCATATATTGCATACAATATGCATATATTATATGAATACATGCACACATACATGTATATATTTTATATATGAACACATTGTATAATATACAATCATATATTGAGTAAATACACACTTGCATAATTTGAATAAATATAGGCACACGTATAATATATAAACATGTATACACATATATTATATAAATACATTGGAGAAAATACACATGCACAGACATGCATATTATATACACATCATCATCATCATCATCATAATCATCATCATCATTTTACATGTTGACATGCATTATATATAGTGCAAACACGCAGATACACATACATATATAGAAACCTGTTTTCAATAGTGGGGAACAATGGATACCCCTGTAAGGGTACCTGTGCAGGAAGTCTACTATAAAGCAAGGTTTGCGCAATCAGCAACCGCATCTATTTTGAACTAGCATTGCTTTAATCCAGTGACAAAGAGAAGTCAATGATAACTGGAAACAATTCCGGGACAAGCAGAGAAAGACCGGTTTTATTTCGGAGTTCTTCTTTTCCTAAACTAGTTGCCCAACCAAGGCTTGAGTTTACTCTACTATTTAATTAATGAAAGGAAGAATCTATGGATTCATACCTTTCTCAAGCGTATTAGTGATTATATATATATATATATATATATATATTATATATATATATATATATAATCAAGTAAAAGGTGAGAATAAAGATTGTAAAAAACATATATATTAAGTCATCAGTTGTTCAAAACAAGGGGTCTCAAATAAAAGAAATTTTATTATTCCTTCCTTAAGTCATGGCTTTTCAAAGAATAATATCAGGGGAATGCAAACAGATATATAATTGCTCTATCTCGTATACCGAGCATCAATTTTTCATGATAGGTTCTATTTTAAAGGTATACATCATATCTTTATTTTCTGTTATTTATATATATGTATACATATATGCACTAATGAGGACGTAAGTCCGAAACAACGTTGCCTGTAGGTAAAATACACTTTAATATTTAATTTTAAAAATATTAAACATATACACATACCTAACTTTATATATATATATATATATATATATATATATATATATATATATATATAGTATGAATATATATACATATACTGT
Organism: Sepiola atlantica; assembly: GCA_963556195.1. NCBI lineage: Eukaryota > Metazoa > Mollusca > Cephalopoda > Sepiida > Sepiolidae > Sepiola > Sepiola atlantica. Next base: position 46,011,359 of record OY744544.1, read on the forward strand.
ATAAAGGCACACGCATACATTAATAGTATAAATACACACACACACATAGTAAACATCATGCACAGATACACATAGCTCAAGAAGATATATATGTGCACACATGCAGACATAATTCTAAAATGTCTCCATTTCAGTAGTGTGTATCTTTCAAGACCAACTTTCCACAGGTGCAAACACGTGCACACTTTCGCATATGGCAATATTTATAGTAAAAGAAAACAAAAGGAACCCGTTTATTAGATAAACAGACATTCTATGATAAATATTTGCTTCTTTCGAAAATCGTTGGCCAAGAAAAATGTGTATACTCTACATTCACTCTTTGCTTACGAGAAAGAGTTTTTTCTCTTTAGGAAAAAGAAAAGGGAGAAAATGTCAAATCCTGAAGAGCGTATAAATTTTGGAAAATATCCAATTTCTTCTTTTCCACAAACAATGTGATTTAAGCAACTTTTTTCTTCATATATATTGTTCATATCTTATTCTGACCAACTTTAGTATATAACTAATTCTACCCCCCAGCGTTTCCCGGGGAGTATTTTTACTTTCATTTTTGTTTCCCCTTTCTTGTTTTTTAATACGCCGTTTATTTTTACACCAAATTATTATTTTTTTAAATAGAACTTCAAAAGTTAAATTTATTTATTACAGTATCATTTGATCAAAAGTATAACCAATTTTGTAAAGATAATGTTGTTTTAATCTCTATTTAAAAAATTATTGGATGTAAATAGTTTCTAAAAGTGCTAATCTTTTAATACATGACGATTTGCTAAAAATTTTAAAGCCAGCTTAAATGACTGTCTATTCGACAGTTTAAATGCTTTCAAATTCCTTCATAATTTCGAAGGGTCATAAATTAATCGATTCTTTTTTCAACTTTTATTAAAAAGATTAAAATGACTGCCTTGTTTATGAAGAAACGGAAATGCATTCTGGTGGATTTATTTTCGTAATTAATTTTTTTTTTGAATAGGAATTTTGAAATTTCGTTTTATTTTACACTATTGCATTTTTAATTAAAAAATATATTAATTGAACGTGTAAGTCACATAGGGATGAAAAATATATTAATTGAACGTGTAAGTCACATAGGGGTGAAAAATATATTAATTGAACGTGTAAGTCACATAGGGATGAAAAGTATATTAATTGAACGTGTAAGTCACATAGGGGTGAAAAATATATTAATTGAACGTGTAAGTCACATAGGGATGAAAAGTATATTAATTGAACGTGTAAGTCACATAGGGATGAAAAATATATTAATTGAACGTGTAAGTCACATAGGGGTGAAAAATATATTAATTAGTAAAAATATATTAATTGAACGTGTAAGTCACATAGGGATGAAAAATATATTAATTGAACGTGTAAGTCACATAGGGGTGAAAAATATATTAATTGAACGTGTAAGTCACATAGGGATGAAAAATATATTAATTGAACGTGTAAGTCACATAGGGATGAAAAATATGTTAATTGAACGTGTAAGTCACATAGGGATGAAAAATATATTAATTGAACGTGTAAGTCACATAGGGATGAAAAATATATTAATTGAACGTGTAAGTCACATAGGGATGAAAAATATATTAATTGAACGTGTAAGTCACATAGGGATGAAAAATATATTAATTGAACGTGTAAGTCACATAGGGATGAAAAATATATTAATTGAACGTGTAAGTCACATAGGGATGAAAAATATATTAATTGAACGTGTAAGTCACATAGGGATGAAAAATATATTAATTGAACGTGTAAGTCACATAGGGATGAAAAATATATTAATTGAACGTGTAAGTCACATAGGGATGAAAAATATATTAATTGAACGTGTAAGTCACATAGGGATGAAAAATATATTAATTGAACGTGTAAGTCACATAGGGATGAAAAATATATTAATTGAACGTGTAAGTCACATAGGGATGAAAAATATATTAATTGAACGTGTAAGTCACATAGGGGTGAAAAATATATTAATTGAACGTGTAAGTCACATAGGGGTGAAAAATATATTAATTGAACGTGTAAGTCACATAGGGATGAAAAATATATTAATTGAACGTGTAAGTCACATAGGGGTGAAAAATATATTAATTGAACGTGTAAGTCACATAGGGGTGAAAAATATATTAATTGAACGTGTAAGTCACATAGGGATGAAAAATATATTAATTGAACGTGTAAGTCACATAGGGATGAAAAATATATTAATTGAACGTGTAAGTCACATAGGGATGAAAAATATATTAATTGAACGTGTAAGTCACATAGGGATGAAAAATATATTAATTGAACGTGTAAGTCACATAGGGATGAAAAATATATTAATTGAACGTGTAAGTCACATAGGGATGAAAAATATATTAATTGAACGTGTAAGTCACATAGGGATGAAAAATATATTAATTGAACGTGTAAGTCACATAGGGATGAAAAATATATTAATTGAACGTGTAAGTCACATAGGGATGAAAAATATATTAATTGAACGTGTAAGTCACATAGGGATGAAAAATATATTAATTGAACGTGTAAGTCACATAGGGATGAAAAATATATTAATTGAACGTGTAAGTCACATAGGGATGAAAAATATATTAATTGAACGTGTAAGTCACATAGGGATGAAAAATATATTAATTGAACGTGTAAGTCACATAGGGATGAAAAATATATTAATTGAACGTGTAAGTCACATAGGGATGAAAAATATATTAATTGAACGTGTAAGTCACATAGGGGTGAAAAATATATTAATTGAACGTGTAAGTCACATAGGGGTGAAAAATATATTAATTGAACGTGTAAGTCACATAGGGATGAAAAATATATTAATTGAACGTGTAAGTCACATAGGGATGAAAAATATATTAATTGAACGTGTAAGTCACATAGGGATGAAAAATATATTAATTGAACGTGTAAGTCACATAGGGGTGAAAAATATATTAATTGAACGTGTAAGTCACATAGGGATGAAAAAACAACAAACCCAAACAGATACATGTGAAGTTGTCTCATAGTTTTATTAATATAGAAATATGATATCTTTATAAAATAACTCAAAGTATTTACTTTCTGAGTACAATACCTAAGATTAAAGAATTTTTGCTGCTATTTCAGCTCGGAGCATTTGGGTTCATACCTTTCCCATTCACCTGAATTGAACAATTCTACAGCCAAATCATGTTGAAATACCGATTCTTGATGGATCCTGAAAGTTAAGCAACATTGAGACTGGTCAGTACTTAGATGGGTGACCATTTGGAAACATCAGATACTTACCTCCCCACGAGGGCAGAGTTAGACATAAGGTTGGATTTTAATGTAGGGAAAATCCAGCTCCCCCAAAACGGGTACTCTGGATTGGGACAAAAATAAAAATGTTCTCAGTCTATAAGGGTTTCTCCTTTACTGACTGAGGGCAGAAAAAATGAAGTGTAGCATCATAACAGATACTTCACTTTGCTCCTAGTCAAGAATGATGTTAGCAAATAATCCATCTAATCCATTCAAAAATATATTTAAATTCAGCTTTAGGTAAAACCAGTGACAAATAATAATATTAATATTAACTACATCTTTTCATGCTCATTTCACCGTTTTGTATATAGACAACGTAGGTAGGTAGGTAGGTAGGTAGGTAGGTAGGTAGTGAAAGTGGTATTAATATATATGTGATTCTTTTCAAAATAATCCTTTTTGTCATACAAAACCTATGTCTTTTTAAAAAAATGTTTTCATTTTACTTCAGTGTAAGTTCTCAGAAATCAAGGGGCCCCTTCCTGGGGCTAACACTTGAATTGTATATGAGATACATAGATGTCCGAGTGTTCAATCAAGATTCTCGCCTACCTCTCAAACGTTGAGTTAGTAAAGCAGTGAAGAACGCTAACTTTCCTCTCCCCTGAATTCGCCACTTAATTATGTTATAGTTTATCTTTTGGCCGGATTCCAGGACAAGAATTCATCAGATTTGGGCTTCGAATACTGTTATTTTGAATATTCGGTCAGGGTTTACTTGTAGTGGAAAGTATCCTTATGCCAGGATGTCCTGGCAAACCCCTGTACAGAGAGGGCCGAAGACATTCGAAGATAGTGTCTAGGAGGCATTTAAATTCTCTTCAATATGAGTGTGTGTGTATTTATACTATAAATGTACTATTGTGCATGTGTAGTATGCCTTTATACTATGTGTGTGTATATATTTGTACAATGTGTATTTATTTACACAATGTGTCCAACACATGCGTGCATGTAAAAACGACGTTTAACTGAATATTATGATGCTGATGCTGATGAATGTGTGTATTTATTCAAGATGTCTGATAATTTCTTAAGACTACCCAACAAGAAAGCCAAGGAGTCAATCAGCCTCGACCTCAGAGTTGACTTTGTACAATTCTCAACAGAGAAATTGACACAAGTACACCAGGCCACAAATGCTGCTGTCACCCTATGTGAGCTGAGTGACTTAATTCTGTGATGCTGGCCTGACACGGTCAGGGAGATTGGAAAAAGAATGCGACCCTACATGCCCTATCAGGATGAGCTGGCTATCGAATATGGAATCTTAACCAAGGGCGATTGGATTATAATACCCAAGTCCATGCAGCCAGAGATACTACACAAGATCCACTATGGAGATCAAGAGATCGAGAAGTGTAAATTGAGAGGAAAATGTGAAATATGCCAGGAAAACCAGAAATTGCAGAGTGCGGAATCCCTGATGCCCACAATATTCCCGTGAGACCATGGCAGATAGTGGCTACAGACCTGTTCCACTTCAACGTATCTGACTATATGGTGATAGTGGACTACTACTCCAAATATCTGTTTGTCAGAAGATTAAACAACTTCTCTAGCCAGGAGATCATAGATATGATCAGACAAATTTTGGGGGAACAAGGAATCCCAGAAGGGGTCATCAGTGATAATGGCCCACATTTCAGCTCTGCTCTTTTTAAGCAGTTCACTAGGGAATGGGGTTTCGAACATCACATCTCATCACCCGCAATCGAATTGCCTTGCTGAGCGTTGTGGACAGGCCATAAAATCGGCTATTAAGAAAGCCACCTCAAGTGGGTGTGACCTGGACATAGTTTTGTTATGT
>OY744544.1:46021483-46091483 GCA_963556195.1 Sepiola atlantica
CATCAACTTTGCAGTGAGTGTTATTTTGTTTGTTTTAATTCTGTGGTGTTATGTTTATAATCAGCACTTGCTATATTGAATTCAAATATATACGACGTTGGCGAATATTTATTTAACAACCTAGCACATGGGCGGACTCTTTCAAACTCTGGAAAATAATATATTTGAAAGAGTTTATCCATACGCTAAAGTGTTCCAATATTATCGGTCAACCTAGCATAGATGTTAATTCGTATGAAAATTGTCGGTAAAAAAAACAAAACACCAAAAGATAAACAAACATAGTATAAATGCAACCGTGTCTGTGCAACGTTCTCGTCACGCTTGATTTGACAATAAACATCAAAATTATCGGATTTCACGAGGTGGGAAACATCAATGTACACAGATAAACAATAACAATCATATTTAAATATGAGGGAAAACACCAGTGTTAATTATCAGTGCACCCGAAGAAGGCCGGAGGGCAAATCAGTCGAAATGTATTAACTATATAAATATCAACGTTGATGAAGACAATAGCCTAAAGAGGAATAATCATCCACTCTATAACAAAGACCAATGTGTATTTATTTGTGTATACATGTACATCCGTCCTGTCACGTTAAGAAAAATGCCGGATAAAACCATTTCAAGTATTTAGAGGAAGGGAGAACGCAAATAGCAAGTCCGATCTAAAATGCTGAAATGAATTCGGAACGAAATCCTTCATTCTATTTCTATAATGAGACATTTTCTTTCTTTTCTTTTTTCTTTCTATACCGATTGATACGTTTTTCTTTCTTTTTTTCTTTGACCTTCCATCATTTTTACGGAGGTTGTACACTCATGTAAATAATAATTTATCATCCAAAAAAATTCAGACAAAATCGAAATTTTACTTTTATAACATTTTCATTTTTAAATTCTGCTCGATAAAAAATAATTATGGACCTGTGGCCTAATGGTTAAATGCGTTGGTTAACAATCAGTTCTAAGAGGTTGAAGGTTCAATCCTTACTACAGGCGAATAACATAAATTTAACATTTAACACTAAGTCATGACTGATGGAATGAGAACAATCCACCGCCGTGGATTAAATAAAGGATTTAGTTCTAAATTCCATACAGGTTCTCAAGTTCGAAAATATATATCTGAAGAAGGTCGGGATTTACTCGGCCGAAAAATAACAACGAAGATGAGGATAGTAATCCAAATAATCTGAATTATTAATCCTCATCTAAAAAATTCCGAAATTTAAAAATGAATTAAAAATTGAAGGCAGCAATTAATAAATTAAAAACGATATTTATTTTTGAAAGGTTGAAAAAAGGAATTAAAAACATTTTGAATAAATTAACTTTTGAAAAATATTTTAGTTTTTGAATCTCCGTTGGAAAAAAAGGAATTAGAAAAAATTGAAAACATTCATTTTTTACCTGAAACAAAAATGTATCTACATTTCCAAAGTGTGTGACTTACTTGTTCGTGATTCTCAACTTTTTCTCCGTCCGACTCGTTTGGTAAATTATCTGCGAAAGAAGATTTCAGTTGTTTAATTCCTAAGTTTTTGAAGATGAAACAAAAGTTTAATGACAAGAGAAAGAAATGTCGCAGAAAAGAAAAAGTCCAGGTAAAAAAATGGTAAGTCGTTTGTTTCTTCTCTTCTCCTTTTGCAAATCAAAAGAATGTTACTACAAATTTACTATAAGCTTCTCGTTCGGATTAGTTTCCAAGCGCGTTTGGATATAAACCGACTGACAGGACGTTCTGTAGTGGAATGAAATCTCTCAAAGAACAGGGAATGGGAAGAAGAAGAAGAAGAAGAAGAAGAAGAAGAAATAGGTTTTTAGAAAAAAATGACTGATACAGAAAGATGAGGAAGGTGGGTTGGTAGTAGACGAAGATTAAAGATAAAAAGAGGGGGGTGTATGCTCGCGAAACAGTTGGATAATAACTATTTTCATCTTCCCTTTTTTATCATAACCCCCCCCCCCCGTCATCGCATCCCTTTACTCGTCTCACGCACACTCATTACTAAACACTAAAACGCCACTAGTATTTCAATGCAGCTGATGACAAATCAATACTTGAGCAAGACTAATAACAAATTAATTTTCATCGGGACATTTTGGTGGGAAGATAATTTTTAAATATTGACGTTTGAAAGTTAAATGTATGGATTGATGTCATAAATCAACAATGTTTAGAATAAGAAATCTAAGTTTAGGATTTTCTGTCTCAACATATACACATATACGAGATCAGTCTGAAAAGTTATGGTACTACGTGTGCTGTGTGAGTTACGGGCAAAAGAGTAATAAGTAGATTGTGCTATCATCTAAAATGATAGCTTGAGGGGGTCGTCGTCGTCATCATCATCATCATCATCATCATCATCCGGTTTAATGTCCGTTTTACATGCTGGCATGTGTTGGACGGCTTTAATAAATTGACTTCCAAACTAACCTATCTCTGGCCAAGTCTTTATTTATCCCTCTCACTCTAAGTCCATTTTTATCATTTCCTCCCATGTTTTCTTTTGAACTGGACCAGCTATCTTCTTAACTCTTCTACATCTATTAAGCCAAGAATTCTCATCCATTCTTTACACGTGGCCATACCATCGACATTTCCTGCTTTGCATACATCTCGCTATACTCTCCAGTTTCAGTCTTCCTCTGAAAACATCAGATCTTAGCCTGTCTTTAAGACTCACATTACACATCCATCGTATACTTCTCATATCATTTCTCTCCATGCAACGCATGTCCTCAACCAAGTTTAACCTCCATAATCATCACACTGCGTACGCATTAGAAGTGCAATTTTAGCTTTCGGTAACCATTGCATTATTTCTATATACTTTGCTTACGCCTTCTCTTCTCCATGTCGTTCAGTTATGAGCACCAAGAAACGAATAAAAAGAACATCACTCTACTTGAACAACATCCCGATTCACCTGATCGAACTTTGTGTGACTATTTTCTTTTCCCCCGAAGCTCAAGAGGATTTATGAAGGAATGAAGGCCATGAAGAGCGCTGTAATGACAGAGCTGATGGCCATCCGCAAATAATGCTCCCAGCAGTGCATAGAAGGATGGCAGAGACGAATAGGAAATTTTACTAAATGAAGAGAAAATTTATTCAGTAAATACATAATTCAGTATTTGACAAAAATTCAAAAGTTTATGAAAATCTTTTTCAACCATGAAATTTAAAAAGCCTATATTCGGAACAACAGGAAGTTTCATTGGATGTCCTGCTGAATTAGCAGGCTGAGAGCAGGCTCAAGACGTTCCCTCGAATAATGGCAATGGAGAGGCACTCGTAAAGCCAAGTCAATTATTAAATTCAATGGGATGAAGAATATCGCCATACTAGAACACCTCCCTATTCACCTGATCTTTCTCCTTGTGACTTTTATTTTACCCAAGCTTAACAAGAGGACCTGTTTTGAAGACACGGAATCGATCAAGCAGGCCGTAATGAAAGAGCTGAGAGACACCCCAACAGAATCCTTCAAGCAGTGCATAGAAAAAGCATAGGGCAGAGAATGATGGGAAAGTGCATTAGACTCGAGGGGAAACTCTGTAGTTTATTGTCCAGAATTAAAATAAATTGTGACACTCATCGCGTGTGTGGTGCATTGTGTGTGTGTGATATCGGCCTCTGAGAAAATAAAAACAAAATCATTAAAATACAGAAAACTGCAACTCAATGCTTTGTTTATCAGTTTAGGCATTTAAATAAATATTTGTGATACCAGCCCCGTTACATTTCCCCCCATATACACACACCCACACACATCTTACTATAATATATATATATATATATATATATATATATATATATATATATATATATATATATATATATATATATATATATATATATAATTATAATTATATATATGTATATATAATATATCATTGCATTTGAATTAAACATATACGGGGGTTCGAATCGTGCGACCGGCTGAACAGTTATCGTCCACACTGGATGAAGCGTATACGTATGTGGATAATAATTTAAAAATATTTATTATAAAATAATTATTTATAGCCCCCTTTCGAATAGGCACCTTTAAGAGAAATGATATGAGCCGTCTAATCTAAGCTAAATGCAAAGTTTTCATGCGATCTGTTAAGACGGCTGACTATACTGTCCGATTTATATGACATAAATAGAGTTTATTTCTCGGCTTGTTGCATAGCTGTTGAAGTTGGCCAATTGGTTAGAGTGCTCGAAATTGGGTTAAATGTAACTCCTGTACGAGGGTTTGAATTGAGCGATCGGCTGAACTGATCATTTCATTAAGATGAAACGTATATGTATATGGATAATAAGTAAAACATATTTATTATTAAAGAATTATGTAAATTATATATATATATATATATATATATATATATATATATATATATATATGATTGTTTTTATTCAAACAGACATGTACAAAATCTGCGACACTGGCATGTTAATGTTATCGATCTACAGCAGTTAAAAGCTGAGATCTCATCAGGCAGAATTAGGATTTGATCCTTCCCTCAGATGGTATTTGGAATAATTCTCTTAACAGTTGAATGTAGTAAAGAAACAAATACATAAAAAGATGGAACAGTCCATTATAAACAAAAAGGAATATCACCAGAGTAGTAATATTATTAACCCATAGCTGGAGAGTGCGAGCAAAAGAGAAATAGGCAGCCAGCGATAGCAAACATAAAGAGACTAAGTTTAGATTTAACTGGCTTTGAAAACTCTCGTTTTTTTCATACCAGCCGGGTCAATTGTTGTCTTGTCACTTGGAAGATCCCGTCTTTGTTGGAATGAGGTATGGTTCGATTTGAGCCAAGGAGGTCAACCTCCCAGGCATTACCTCCTCCTTTGGAAAGGGGCGGGTCGGTGGATCATTGCCTGTCGCCTGAGGCACTCCTACTGGGGAATGCCAACGTGTTTGTTCACGGCTATTTTTGTACTCTTCCAGAGTGCCCTTCGCTGGTTTTATCCACATAAAACTGACCTTGTGTCACATCTTCCTGCCATGAGAAGCACATAAATAAAGAGTTTTTATTTCAGGTCTTCTTTCCATATAAACGAGAGAATCTTTGGTACATTTTGATTCTTGGGTCGGATTCGCAAGGAGGCCAACGCTTTTGTCTCAATTAGGTATGATTCGGTTCGCTCCTCCTAGACATTACCTCCTTCTTTGGAAGAGGGTTGGTTTATCTACCGGTGAATGTTAACTGATCCGTTCATGGTTATTTTTTTCATCCTTCAAGACTGAGCTAGTTGTTGGAGAAGACCGTTACTAGGCTGATTCCCCCTCGCTTTCCAGAAACACCTTTTTCCTGATTCAAACAATCTAGTCCAAACTCAATGAGTGACCCAACAGGCATACATTTTCTAGTATATATATTTTTTCCTGTCTGGGCTTCTGTATCATTTTCACTAATACCTTTGGGAAATCTTACCTCCAGCTATGGAATAAATAGTAGGTTAGACTAGACTCTCAAGCCTTGCTTGTGCAAATAGTTGCAGAAATAACACCAGTTATTCTCTGCTTATCCCAGAATTCTTTCTAGTTACTCTGGACTTCCCCTTGCAACTGAACTCAAGCAATCCATAAGTCACTTAGAGGTGGGGCACATAGATATTGGGTAGAGAGGGTAACATAGTGTCAGGACCACTTCCATTGTCTTCCCCAGAAAATTGTATGCATATGATTTAAATTTCATAAAAATAGGATATATTTTGAGTTTTAAGGGGGTTATGCCCGTCCTCATAAGTAATCAAATTCTGTTCATTCCATTCATCATTTTCAATCCTCTCCTAATATTCTTCATCATTCAATTGACAATCTATCCATCTCATTCCATCTCATTATCCTCGATAAATGGTGACCCATTAATAAATTAAAAAGAAGTTTATTAATTAAAATGACAACAGTTTTTTCTCCATGATTAATAACCCTAACACTAACCCTAACCCTAAACTTTCTGCTTCCTTCTCGATGCTCAGCACTCAGAACCATACGAAGCAGCAAATCGTACCAGAGTATGGTAGATCGTAGATGGAATTGATCATTGATCTATGGATCAGAGAAGACTCTGCTGGCAGTACGCCATTTACGCCATCACCCATTGATATTATATAAAGCAACAATTTCTAGATTTACCCTGAGCGAAGTTGTTTATGATATCAGAAATGTCAATCTGACAACAACAAAGTTCATGTTCAATGGCCGTTAATTTTATAATTTTACTTTCTCTTGTCCCATTGGTGAAACTCGGTTTATTCTTGATTCTCTTCACCTTTGAAAAAGATCTTTCTCAACTACAATTGGTCACCATAAGTGAAGCATAGATGCAGAGCGCAATTTCTATATTAGAAGCAATTGATACCAAACTATTAGTTTTGTTTTGCTAACAGATGATATATTTGCAATTCCAGGGCAGACAAAATGTCAATTTTGAGTAATGGAGAGAAGTGAACAATTTTTTACTGAGATCCTCTTTTAAATCGTCAAGATGTAATGCATCAAAAAGATTTCCTTCTTCGCCCCTGAAAACGCAAAGTTTGATTACTGCAATATCCACCATCACATCTACTAATGTTGCACGTTATATACTGAATATTGAAATTTGAATTTCAAAGCAAGACTTTTTGATTCATCAAATTAATGAAACAAACTAATGAATTATTTGGTATGTTCAAATCAGAACTCAAAACAGATTTGAACCTTTCCCTCATTTGTAGTTTATGAATTTTCAGCAACATTCGGGAAATCTTAGAACGTTTTAGTATAAACCAAGAAAGTACTCGACAAAGAGAGGCGTATGATGAGCCTACAAAGGAATATGGTTATTTTATTGACAAACACAATTCAGAGAAAGTCACTTACAATCAAAAAGAGATTGTGAATGTTAACTGAAATCCTAGCATAATCATCCTAATGGTTTGTATTAGATGTGTTACATGTGTTACATGTGTTTTATGTGCGTTACATGTGTTACATGTGTTATATGTGTTTTATGTGCGTCACATGTGTTATATGTGGGTTAATTGGTGCACACCTACTTTGATATCTTATAATCATAACAAGTTATGATGCTGGTCATAGACAGATCACTTCCTGAAAACGAAAAAACTCTAAACAATAATTTAGTCGTCAAGGATCAACATTGGGAAAAGTATGAATCTGCAATGCATAACTATAGATGAAAAGCAACTTGTATTCAATTAATCATATACAATGAATTATTTCAACCTTAAATAACTCAAAAAGAGTTGAAATGCTTTTAAAGCGACACATTAAGGCAAACAACTATAACACCATAAACAAACTTGCATACCTTCTTTAAATTTGACCCTCCTACTTTGCTTTCAGCCTTAAATCACCCCAGAGACTATTTATTATTTTTATTTTGGGTAGAATGAATATAGGTTTGCAATACATCTACACAATCACCAACTATAGTGCACAGTATGTTTCTGTTTTTAATATATATATATATATATATATATATATATATAAAATAGTCGCCATATCCACTCGGCCAATGGAAACTGTCATGTAATGAAGGGAAATAAAGATCTATATGTACCTAGAAGCGAGTACAGATAGAAGACTAGTCGAGAGTGTTCGACGAACGTATTCGGAACTTTGCCATAGAGCTTTTTGACAGTCTATTTTTAACATCCCCGAGAGTGCTCAACTTTAATTTCTTAAAGGGGCTTAATATTTATAAATAAATAGTAAATTATCAATACTAAATTATACATATACGAGTATACATGAGTTTACAGAACAAAGGTATCCTGTATCCTTCACCAAATCGGTGAAGTTAAAAAAGAAAAAGAAAAAGAAAAAAAGAAAATTGGAAAGTTTTAATAAAAAAGCCAAAATGAAATAAAAATCATATAAATCGATAAAACAGAAAGAAAAAATAGAAAGAGATTTGCGTTCTCAATTCTGCTAAATATTGTTCACTTGCTAACTTTTGTGTGACAGGATATATATATATATATATATATATATATATATATATATATAGAAGGCCATCACGATGCAAGAAATGGAAATATGCCGTCATATTTCCATTTCTTGCATTATAATAGCCTTCTATAACCCGTCTATATACATATTACACAAAATGCTCCAAGAAAACTACATCACCTTTTAATATATATATATGTATATATATATATACATACATATATATATATATATATATATATATATATATATATATATATATATATATATATATGTCTTATTTATGCAAACATTTGGCTACACATGAAAACATGTTTCAACCGTAGCTTTTATAAACTCGATTTCTTCAGGTAAAAAATAAGTGTCTGCTCTTTACATTTTCATATTTAAGAATGGAGCAAAGTTTCAATTTGTAAGAGTCACATGGCTAAATTCAAATTATCGTCTTTGAACATGTAAACCGTAATGTTTTTAATAATCAGATGTCAACCGATTAAACTTTTTTTACTTTTATATTTTCAGCTTTTAAAATGGGTCAGCAAGTAACTGTTTGCATGGAGGCATATTGTGGAGAGGGAAGGAAGGGATATATATTTAACTATGACATGTTACCGGGGTAATACAATTTTGTCTGGTGAAATGTGTCTTCTTCAAAATAAAATTATACCTGGAAACAGCACATCATTTTTTTCGTCATATATGCATCCACATAATATTTACACACACAAATATGCAATTAATACGCCAGGAAGAGTAGTTTTTTTTAACTGTGAGGCAATATACGAATTATGATTTTATAATAAAGTTAGCTGATTACATAGTAAAAATTGAATAATAAAAATAAATGAAATTAATATTACAACTAATAAAGAATAATAATGCTAATAACAACAACAAAAATGATAATAATAACAACAATAATAATAATAATAATAATAATAATAATAATAATAATAATAGTAATAAAAATAGTATTAACAATAAACCATAATAGTAAAATCAATGATAGTAAAATAATAATAAAATAAAGATAAAATTAAAATTTAAATAAAAAATTAAAATTACAAATAAAATATGATATACAAATATAAATAAATAAAAATATATAATAATATTAAAAATAAATTAAGATCGAATAATATAAATAAAAATTAAAATAAAATATAAAATATACAATTCAAAATAATAGTGATAAATATAATGATGAAACACAAATGACACATATAACTTATTTGAAAAGAGTAGGGTTATGGCTGTGTACTAACTTGAAAATGGAGTCTAGTAAGTAACACTTATTAACTTATACACAAGTATGAAACGTTATAAATACAACATTAAATGTACTCATACTTGCTAGATCATCAAAATACATATATGTGGGAGTGAAAAATCTAGATACATAATCATACAGTTTCATAGAGTGCTCTTGATAAGATAAATCACAAATCCGGATATAAATCAAACAGGTGGGAATATACAAGGACTACATTGATCAGGCATATCGATAGGTAACCAGCTATCCAATTTAGCTTTAAAACAAAATAAAATCAATCATTTGGCTGATTTTGCATAAAATATACAAATATGCAACCACAAGCCCAAAACAGTTCAGCAAAATCAATTGAATGTATAACAAGGAATATGGCTGGGAATCGCGTCTATGCTGCTAAGATAGAAATTCTAAATCAGTAAATTGAAGGTTATTGCTATTAATAATAATATAATTTTTATCTAATTTTCATGGGGCTATTATAAAATTAGGGTGTTATATGCAAATTATTAAGAGTATGCGACTTGTCACTAAATCTAATTATCTCAAGTTTTTCATTTAGGCAAAGACAACAATGTGTGTTTAAGGATCTACAGCTACTAGTTTTTCGAATAATATTCCACTTAACTATTGGTGTTTTATTATTTGTAGTTAGGTGTCAGAAATGTTGGGCAAGTGAGGTTTTGTTGCTATGTTTAATATTATTAAAGGAGCATTTATGGTTTTTAAGTCTTTCTTTGAAAGTAATAACGGTGATGCATATATAAAATTTATTTTCCGTTGGATTTTCTCTTTTTGTAATGGTAGTTAGGTAGACTATAGAAAATATATATTTTTGTAGTGAACAATTTATTTTTTTACAATTACAAATATTTTTTACCATAACTTTATTATTTGAATTGGGTTTCGTGTTAATGCTATTGTTCCTTACTACATTACTTCTTAATATTTTGTTATGTTTTCTGGTGATTTCTCCTAAGTTATCGCTGCAACTGTAACTTAATTTGAGGGTATTTTTGTTAAGAATTTTATGTAAAATGCTATTAGGTGGGAAATTAAGGTTGATTACATTTAAGAATGTTTGTCCTAGGTTAGTTTGATTGTATGGCGGTATAAACCAGATAATTCTTCTATTTCTTATTCTGTTGAATCTATTGCTCGGTGCTGCTGGTGTAACAAATTTAACTTGAGTTATTTTATATCCGTTGTCTTTTAGTGCTTTGTTATGAAGAAATTTATGTTTGGAAAAAAATCCTTGTTTGAGGAGGTGTTACTAATTCTTTTTTCTATCGATTTAGGCATACGTTTGATAATTGTTTTGGGTGGTTTGAGACTAGATGGACGTAAATGGTTCATATGTTCCCTTATCTAAGTTGAAAGTTACACCTAGAAAATTGACTTGTTTTATGTTGAACGATACTTCGACTTCATTTCTTTAAATATCATTTTCTTGGTTCTTTTGCATTTAGTTCCATTCGCGTTTATATATATATATATATATATATATATATATATATATATATATATATATATATATATATATATAATGAAGAAGAATGGAAAGGAATTAGAGAAGCAAAAGTCAAATCATAATTCAATTCAATTGCTCAGAGCAAGGTATATTCCGCAAAAAGGCAATTTATTCAAGTTAAATTTTCCTTAAGCCAGGCTTTTCAAAGATCAAAATCTTATCATCAGAGGAAGTCGCTGGGATAGATAAGTTGGCAAAGGCCAAGATTTAAAATTTGAAAAATAAAATAAAAGTTGTAGGGGGAAGAAACATTGAGCTATATACTCTTCACAATAGGTTTCACTTTTCCTAAAAGTTCGCTTTTAGTACACCACTTTATATATATATATATATATATATATATATATATATATATATATATATATATATATATATATCCTAGCAAAACCTACTCGAACGCTGGGCAGGAATTAATTAGGATGGGAGGCCGTTAATTAAAAAAGAATTTACTCAGAGAATTCCAAAGTTTTAACAACAAACTTTGGTAAATGTGTAGATTAACACACTCAGCTAAATTACACCCCCCCCCCTAAAAATGAGATTCTTCTTTTTACGGTCATTCTAAATTATTAGGGCAGTTAACTAATATATTTTTAACACAAATCCTAAGTTCGATTGTAAACCACACGCAATCGCCCCAAAACAATAACGTACAGAATTCATCTCCAGCGGCAAAAAATGGTTAACTGCCTCAAAACCTTAGAATGGCTCGAAAATAGAGGATCATTTTAAAATATTTTAGAATTTAGACTGGGCGATTAGTTTCACAAATAAATTTAATTTGTGAAACTAATCTCTCAGTCTAAATTCTAAAATATTTTTAGTTGTTTTTCTTTCCGCCAGTTTTTTAGGGTATTCACACGTAATCGCCTAAAAAGTAGAATCTAATTTTATCGGGAGATGGGTGTTCATCTACAATAATATCTAAACTCTTAATATTTTAATTTATACCATAAAAATAAGGTATTTAATTAGATAATTTTAAAGTTTTTTATTCAATTTTCACGGGAAGAGTAAACACAACTAAAATCAATTGCTTAAAATTAAAATAAAAAAGGGAATATACGTCCCTTTTTAAAAAAAATGTATAAGATTTTAAAAAACAGTAAATATGGGTAAATTTGCAGATTAACACCCTCCGATACACCCTACGCCGAAAAAATGACATTCTGCTTTTTTTAGGCGATTGCGTCTTAACACCGTGGAAAACGGAGATAAAGAAAAACAAATATTATAGAATTTAATGGGGGATCAGTTGTGTGTGTGTATATATATATATATATATATATATCAAACGTACTATGTTCCCAATTTCCGGGCTATTCTATCCTTTTAGGGAACAAAAGTTGTTACTACTAACCCGAGTGGAAAGGTCATAAAATGACATGTAATCGCCTAAACAAGAAGCTACCCCCCCCCAAAAAAAAAAATACGCAGCGGATTTAACACCCATAGAAAAAATAATTTAGTTAACTGCCCTAAAATTGGCCCCCAAAATAGGGATCATTTTACATAAAATCTATATACAAAAATTTCTCTCATATTAAATTCTAAAATAATACTTTTTTTTCTTTTCATCTTTCCGTGAAGTTTTTCAGGGTGTTCACACGTGATCGCCTAAAACAGGTAGAATTGTTTTGGGGTGGATGGGGGTAATTTTGCAGAAGATGTTAATCTACAATCATACCAACATACGAATCAATATTTTTTTCGTAATTGGGACAGATCACAGCGCTACAAAACTATTGTTTTAATTTGTCAATCAGAATAGTGATACGGTCTTTATAAACATTAAACAATAAGTTTGTTGTTAAACTTTACAATAAAGGCATTAACTAATAAAAAAGTTATTTATTTATCTTTCAGAGAAAATGTAAACACTGAAAATAGAGGGCGATAGAAAGGGATCAGAGAGAAAACGAGAGAGACAGCCACACTGTCTCCCCCTCCCCTTTCTATTCCTACTTATGTCTCGTGGTGAGCCACGACTTTCGGTAAGGTCGTCAGCGAGCACTGGTTGTTTAAACTTAAGGTGTTTTAGTTATTTTTTCCGATTTTTTTATTGTAAGTAATTACTGTTAATATGGACTTGTCGCGGTCCAACAACACCGCGACGTTTGTTTATTTTTGGAAAACACGCCATCTTGGAAAAACTAGCAGCAGCAGTAGTTCACTGTTTGTTTTGCCACGATCTGGACATCAGCAGCAGCAGCTATCTTCGTCTTAACCCTTTTCCATGGAAAAGTACCGCTGCTCCCTGTGATTTGACGTTGTAAACAGAAAATTGGAAAAACCCAATTTTTAATCGCCATTTTAGTAAACATGATTCAGCAAAAACAACGGCAAGCAAACATATGCTTTATTTCTCCTGTAAGGAATACAAATGCATCTCCCGACTGTACCGAAAAACCCACTAATACACCTACAACACCGGTCGGCAATGTAGTACTACGAAAGACCTTTTCGGTATTTATTTACCGAAGTTAATCCCTTTTCACAAGACCAACGAAAGTGGCTTGGCACATGCTACATGAAATCTCACGTTTTCGACTGAAAAAACCAGCTCAACCGGGGGGTCAGGAGACCCCCACGTCGGCAGTTCCGAACTCCTGCATCTGCAGTTCTGAGTTCCTGCTCTCCAGCAGTCCGAACGTCGACAGCAGCCGCAACTCCAGCAGCAGCAGCAAAGATACAAACAGCCCTTTTCAGGGCTATGAATGCGTACTCTCTTTGCTGTCTGCATCTCCAGTTCCTGCTCCAGCTCTCTCCTGCACCTGCTCCTGCATCCAGAGTTCCTGCACCAGCACTCTCCTGCTCCAGCATCCTGCAGTCCAGAGTTCCTGCGCCAGCACTCTCCTGCTCCAGCATCCTGCAGTCCAGAGTTCCTGCGCCAGCACTCTCCTGCTCCAGCATCCTGCAGTCCAGAGTTCCTGCGCCAGCACTCTCCTGCTCCAGCATCCTGCAGTCCAGAGTACCTGCACCAGCACTCTCCTGCTCCAGCATCCTGCGGTCCAGAGTTCCTGCACCAGCACTCTCCTGCTCCAGCATCCTGCAGTCCAGAGTTCCTGCACCAGCACTCTCCTGCTCCAGCATCCTGCAGTCCAGAGTTCCTGCACCAGCACTTTCCTGCTCCAGCATCCTGCAGTCCAGAGTTCTTGCACCAGCACTCTCCTGCTCCAGCATCCTGCGGTCCAGAGTTCCTGCACCAGCACTCTCCTGCTCCAGCATCCTGCAGTCCAGAGTTCCTGCACCAGCACTCTCCTGCTCCAGCATCCTGCAGTCCAGAGTTCCTGCATCAGCACTCTCCTGCTCCAGCACCCTGCAGTCCCGAGCTCCTGCACCACTCCTGATCCAGTGACACCATCTCATTTCACTTGTTATTACCATATGGTAAATAAACATCCTTCTTTAAACTGTTCACCAGTTGTTTGTCATCTCTTCTTTGCCCTTTGCCGTTTACTTGCCCGTGTCCACCTTTTCTTAGTTGTTGGGGCCGATCGATCACACCGGTCGGTCGGTCCCGCAACAGACTAAACTATTGCATATAGATAACAAACATAAGCAAATGCAATTCCAAATTAATAATACCAAATGTTAATTAATTATGAACGGTTTAAAAAATAGTTATGCTAGTCAAAAGGTTATGTCTTAATCGTTTATCTGCACTATATATATAGAATATTAGGTCTTCATGTTGTATTATTGATTGAAATAACAGTAACTCGTTTTGATTATTAGATAGGAGTGATAAATAAAAAAAACGTTTGCATTTATTTATTTATATATATATATATATAGTGTGTGTGTGTGTGTAACACTAAGTATATAATATCAGGAGGAGCTAAATCGAAGTGTCATATAAAAAGTCAGAATTGTTTGTGGTCGCTTGATGTAAAGTTGACATAAACAACAATGTTGATGATTATTATGACGATAGTTCATTGTTTTAAGGGAAAAAAAAAACATTTTATTGTGATATAAAAAGTTTTCCTGTTTCTGAACGTTTGACTTATTAGTTCGAAAAGTATAACATTTCTCTTTTTCTTTTGGCGAAATGTGTGGAAATCTGGACAGGAATAAAATTTGCTATGATTTGCCCCGTCAGCAATCCCGGTGAGGTTGCTCTAGGCAGTCGACAATAAGAGGAGGTAATGCTTGTGAGGATGTCCCCCCCCCCCCGAGATCGAGCAGAAAATCTACTACACTTTGATCTCAAGCAACACCAGAGTATCCTTAATTATTGTTTAATGCAAAGCGAAGTCTCTAATTAGTTGCAACTTCTTGACTGCTTGGCTCAATTAAAAGGCAACTAATCAACTAATGGGTTATTTTGAGTTCTTTTGAAAATTAGCCCCAATTAAGGTTTTAGAGTTTATCAGAATTAATATAAATAATTCAACTTAATTAATATTTTATTGCTTCCTTTTTTTGTATTATTTATTTTTATGTGAAGACCCCCCCCCCCACTTGATCCTGAAGCAGTTTATGGAAATATTTTTCTAAATGTTTTCAAATAAATGAGAAAAATTGATCCATACTAATTCCTAAACGTTCCAAACTTAATTTTGAGGATTTGATGCGCATTAGTGCACACGTTATGCTGCCGCTGCTATCCATGCGCATCATGGCACAGGCAGGCGCCCCCCCCCGTTATTACCCCAAATTGAAACAAATTAATTTAATGATTGATAAAAATCAAGTCATTTTTGGTTTCTACCTCGTAATTAATTGATTTTTCTGTTCATGTAAATTCTTTTTTTTTTTTTCATTTTTTTTCTTTCCAAACGTTTTCATTTGTTACATGACAACATATGCAATTGATTCCGGTGGGTCTGTCGCATCAATTAGCTTTTTCGTTTTAATACACGAGACATAAATATCCGTGGTGCCAGTGGTGCACTGCCTTTAATAGGAACTTTTAATCTTCGTTTCACCCTCCCCCCCCCCCTCTCTCTCTCTCTCTCTCTCTCTCTCTTGTGTGATCAATATTCACCACTGATTAAGGAGATTAAATTGTTGAAACATTTTTTTGTCGTTTCTTTACATATTAATTAAAGGAAAAAAAAAACAATAAATAATTCCCAGCTAAATTACACAAACTTTAGTTCAATCGTAATATAGTGACCGTTGGAATATCTCACCTATTTTACTCAAATGTTTTATTTAAAATTGTGAAATCTCTAAAAGTCGTTCATTCCTATATGTGAGGATAGGTCATACAATGAGTGGTGGTTACCGTTTAGCTGATTACAACCACACGGTTTAATGAGAAATAGTAGACCAACAGGAGAGACACAGCAGTCCGGCCAGCTCTGACCAGCACACAAGATAAATCAACTCTGACCAGCGCAACAATTCAAACCAGCACAAGACAGACCGGCGCTGAACTACATAGCCGATCCGATTAGCTCTGACCGGCTCTCGGCTACACAGCTGTCCAGACTAGCTCTGCGGGACTCAGCAGGCAGGCCAGCCCTAAGAAACATATACCACCACGCTCTCTCTTAGATCAGGGGTTATCAAACTACGGCCTGTGGGCCAGATCAGGCCGCAATGTCATTCAATCAGATCCACTGACAGTACTTGCATTTGCCCAATAAAACGTATGAAACACGAGTTGTGATAGAATGTAAATTTAAATGAAATCAAGGGAAGTCAACACATCGAACGAGATTGACTCATGAACGTTTGGCAACAATTCTCTTGACGCAACAATTCAAACTAAACATTGATGATATCTTGAAAGGCGAACATCCGTTTCACAAATCGCACGAACCTTTTTTTTTTGCTGCTCACTTTGTAAGATTCGGATATATGAACACTTGACCTGATGTAATTATATTTTTGCTTACGCCGCCTTCTTTGATCACTTTTTAGTAAATAAATATGTTGGTTACTTTTGTGTTTGTGCATTGCACGCCACTTCCCCATGATTAACATAAAATACTAAACTTAGTATTTCATCTCCCCCCCCCCCCCAGTGCTTGCAAGTATTGAACAGAAGGATCATGCAGCCCACATTTGTCATTCTTTCAGTTATCCGGCCTGTTATAGGAAGCAGCAGCAGCAAATGTTGTTTTTAAGTATCGACACTCAATTGAGCAAAAGCTTAAATCAGCAGTTTCTTTTATGCAACCACAAGTGCGAGAATATTTACCTCCTAATTTTGCTCGTAATATAAAAACCCATACATACAGCTTTCTCTTTTTGTGGTGTTTCCATTCATAGACGACATGTATGCATTTGTCACAAATCTAGCTTAAACCTTTGGAAGACGCAATCAGACATTCCCGAACTACTGTATCCACACCGGCGGCACACATGCACTCTCTTTATGACAAAACATTTACAATTTACACACTTTCACACACAAATGCACACGGTGCCAGCCAAAACAAACATGGCTACTTGACTTCTTCTTATACACTAAACAATTCCTTCTTTACTCGGAACGTCCTGAACATTTTGAAATCTCATTCATTACCAACTCTTTACTTTTGGTTGTCTTCACAAGTTGTCAATAACATTGATATGTTGCTGTATGGATCGTTTTGGTTCTTTTGAAAACCATTGCCTTCTTCTCCCCAACATTGGTGAACCTGTCTATTCCTCTAAAGATTTGGTGACCCACGACTACATAGAACAACTCAGCCTTACGACGATTCTACACAGTTTTATGACAACCGCAAATATTTCGCTTTGCATGCATCACACATTTATGTAAACTATGTGCGCATCCACAACAAAAATGTCCACAGAACTCAGTTACACGAAAACAAAAAAAAACCTAACCCTAACCCTACTTTCGAATAGAGACGAATACAACTTCAAAAACAGAATTCATGATCGCACACTCTACAAATCCGACTTTCAATCAACATAACATTATGATACCGTTTAAAAAAGCGTTAACAAGACACCATTTTTTGGAATGCAAGTGCAAAAAATAAAGACAAACTCGTCAACATGACGTCATTTTTTAACACGCGTGCGAAAATCAACAACTAAAAATAACAAATTGTTTCACACGATAATTTATCACAAATTAATTATCAAGAGAACAAAATAGAAACAACACTGAAAAGAGAACAGATACCAGGATTACAAAATATAAATGGTTTTATTTCTTATGTTTCAACACCACAATGGGACCGTTACAATAGATTGATTGTTGGTCTGAAATTGTATTTCGTTGTCCGTCAAAGAAGAGAGAGAGAGAGAGAGAGAGAGAGAGAGAGAGAGAGAGAGAGAGAGAGAGAGAGAGAGAGAGAGAGAGAGAGAGAGAGTTTTCAAATTGCGGGCAAAGTTAGACACATGGTAGGTTATGAACGCGGAGGAAATTAAGCGGTA
This sequence comes from Sepiola atlantica, assembly GCA_963556195.1. Classification (NCBI taxonomy): domain Eukaryota; kingdom Metazoa; phylum Mollusca; class Cephalopoda; order Sepiida; family Sepiolidae; genus Sepiola; species Sepiola atlantica. The sequence continues at coordinate 46,039,617 of OY744544.1, forward strand.
CTGATATCGATCCTGACCCAGTTTTCGTGAGGTTCGACTCGGAAGCGTTCGACTGTCCTACGCAAACGCCCGAGAGTTGACGAGCCGATTTGTACCAGACGACAATTTTGATACGGTGCTGCGTCCTATGATAATAATGTTTTGCTTGTTTTGTTTTTGTTGTTGTTACGGTTAGGGTTAGGGTTTAGGCTTAGGGTTTAGGGTTTAGGGTTAGGGTTTAGTGTTAGGGTTAGGGTTAGGGTTAGGGTTTAGGTTTAGGGTTAAAAATATTTATTTGATAACAATAATTTCGCTCTGTTTTGCTTGTTTTATTTGTTTTGTTATTTAAAAAATTCTTGCAACTATAATGAAACATTATAGGACGCAGCAACGTATCAAAATAAACTTATTTGATAACAGTAATTTCGCTATGTTTTGCTTGTTTTTTGTTGTTGTTTCTTTTAGAACATTTCTTGAAAATAAAACTTACAATCACAGGACGCAGCACCGTATCAAAATTGTCGTCTGATACCATTCGGCTCGTCAACACTCGGGCGTTTGCGTAGGACAACCGAACGCTTCCGAGTCGAACCTCACGAAAACTGGGTCAGGATCGATATCAGTACCAATTAAGCCCCTAAAAAAAGTTGGTATTCCTCACCAATGAGGGCGGATAAGGCAACGGCCAATACCATCCTACGAAAAGAGAAGGTAATACCTGAGACGGATACTACATTTTGCTAAAAAGCCGAAAAATGCAATGGAGAGAGAGAGAGAGAGAGAGAGAGAGAGAGAGAGAGAGAGAGAGAGAGAGAGAGAGAGAAAGAGAGAGTTGAATATACTTCCAAGAAGTATCGTAGCCGCCGAGATATTAGACACCGGTCCGTAAACTCGTACGCTTTTTAGCTCGACCACCAGCAATTTGGTAGACCAGCTAAAATAACTGTAATATAAGAAATTGTGGAAAAGAAAAAAGGGAATTAGCTTTAAGTTATGAAAAAAGTAAGGTTGAAAAAGAAAAAAAAATCAAAGATAAAAATAAAAGTTGAAGAAAAAAAAGGAAGGAAGAAGTTTAAGAATTCTTCTTGTGCCGGCCCAAGTACAAAAAGGGAACAGGAAAAACTAGGTAACAGGGGAAGACCCGGTGGGGGTCAGTGTGGGTGGGACACGTACTACGTCAAACTCCCACCCCTCGACCTACACTCATTTTTGCACCAACTTTCGAGGATGAAATCAGGGGAAAAACACACACAAAAAAACGGATGTTTGTGCCACCCGCCAGTCTACTGAAACAAAAACTACCTCCCCATCCCCCCCAAAAAAATGAAAAAAAAACAAAACAGATTGGTAATCGCTGTTTATGCTTTCGTGTGTATCTGTCAAGATAGATCATCATTTTTTGGAGAGAGAAAGGGAAAATATGAGAGAAAAACTGGCATAATAACGCATACGCATTTTTTTTTTTTGGTAATGTATACTTAAACGACTTGCCGCGCAATGCGCCATTTACGTTCGTTTTTACGCACGCACTTTATGTGTGTGTGTGTATATAGGAACATAAACACACACACGCACACACACACGCAAGTTATGCATATAAAGATGTGTGGGATTTATTTTATGCTTGTTTATGAGAGAGAGAGAGAGAGAGAGAGAGAGAGAGAGAGATCCTTTGCTTGTGGCGTCTACACAGACACAGGAGAAAGAAACGTCAAGCACAATTATCGAAAAAAAATGTTTTTAATTATTTATTTTTGATTCCGCTATTCTACCTTCATTGTAAAATGAATTTGCATTTACTGTACATAGCCGGTGCAACTGGAATCTCTCTTTTAGAATGTAGAACGTCGGTTGCGCTAAAATTAGTGATTTCATTTACACTTACTATACAGTAAGTTTAGTAATCTGCCCCCCCCCCTACCGTGGCAAAGTTAGACACAAAGGCAGTTTGTAGTGGAGAATCCAGCCCCCCCCCACACACACACACACACACACACACACACACACACAATTGGAGGAGGGATAACACTCTGGACGGGTGTAAATTTGCCACGATCAGCATTCATCGGTCAAGCGATCAGCAATAACTCCATACTCGCGTCCTGAAGGAGGAGGTAATGCCTGCGATGATGGCTTCCTGCGGTCAACTAGAACGGCGACTACATTTTGAATTATTTATTTTCTAAAAGAATAATGATACACTCTTAACAAATTAAGCAGATGGCTCTCAAACGTGTAGGGGGTGAGAGAGGAGGTCGCTGGTCATCCTGTGTCTGTAACATTCATCAATAATGACTTATTTTCTCTCTCGGAGAACTGTCCCAGTGAGACAATTTGGTCACACACTGACCAATCAGCTTACAGGGTGCATTCATTTCATCTGCCCCCTTTTGGGAATCGCAGCAGTCATATAAGAGAGTTTCCTGAAAGCAGCCAAGAAGGACGCCTCCACCCTTCCTCTCTCCTGCCTACATCCACTGGATTCCAGAGCATTAACCACCTCCACTCGAAGATAAGCTGCTCGTTGAACTTTCTTATTGTTTCTTTTTCTCACTTGGACACTGGCCAACGTTCTTCAACCTATACCAGACGATGTGTAGCGACCGGGGTCGCCATTTATGTAGCGACTGGGGTCACCATTTAAGTAGCAGCCGAGCTCGCTATTTATGTAGCAGTGTAGCTTGTTAAGATGCCGTATCTTAGACAATGTTCTAACGCGTACATTTAAATTATTATAAGAAATGTTTAAAACAGAACAACAGATTAAAAAACAAGCATGAAAGTTGAATGAAAGAAGAAGGGAAAAAGGAAATATTATTTAAAAGAACACAATATATATGTACAAAATACAAGACATTAATTGTTCATATCAAATGTTCAGTTAGAGAAGTAATAAAATGTTTATGCCTGTAATTTATGAGTGCGTAATTCTACAAATAAGTGTGTGTGTGCGCACGTGAGTTGAGATTTTGTCGGGGTGCGTTAGTGTACGACTGTGTACGTGAGTGAGAATTGATAGGTCGTGTAAGCCTTTGTGCGTGTGTGCCATTTGTCAACAGTGGGTGTAACCATGTGTGTGCAAGTTGAATGGTGAATGGTAGTTAACTGAGGCGTCCCTTGCCCAAAAGCGCGAGGAGAGTCTGGACGTGTCCTTCTATTAAGTGTCAAAGGAAAGAAAAATAAAGATTTTGTCGCTGTGGTCTGCATTTATATTTTATGACCAGTGGTCGTGCGGACGTATTTCGGAGCAACCCACGTGATAGCCATTTTTGTTTACAGAATTCTGATTTTGTTTTTCATTAGAATTTGGTGACGTGGCGCGTGTTTTCGCCAACGTCATCGGTCAGTCAACTTTATAAGATTGCGATAAGTCTCAATCCTAGAGATGTATGTAACTTGCATAAACGCTTTCATTGTTATAAAAGAAAGTTTTGTTTTTCCTTTCGTGTGATATTATGGAAGTTGGCCTTAACCCACTTTGCTAAGACTAGCACCTATATGTCTATCTTACTCTAAGACTAGCACCTATATGTCTATCTTACTCTAAGACTAGCACCTATATGTCTATCTTACTCTAAGACTAGCACCTATATGTCTATCTTACTCTAAGACTAGCACCTACATATCTATAGTACTCTAAGACTAGCACCTACATGTCTATCTTATTCTAAGACTAGCACCTATATGTTTATCTTACTCTAAGACTAGTACCTATATGTCTATCTTACTCTAAGACTAGCACCTATATGTCTATCTTACTCTAAGACTAGCACCTATATGTCTATCTTATTCTAAGACAAGCACCTATATGTCTATCTTATTCTAAGATTAGCACCTATATGTCTATCTTACTCTAAGACTAGCATCTATATGTCTATCTTACTCTAAGACTAGCACCTATATGTCTATCTTATTCTAAGACTTGCACCTATATGTCTATCTTACTCAAAGACAAGCACCTATATGTTTATCTTACTCTAAGACTAGCACCTATATGTTTATCTTACTCTAAGACTAGCACCTATATGTCTATCTTACTCTAAGACTAGCACCTATATGTCTATCTTACTCTAAGACTAGCACCTATATGTCTATCTTATTCTAAGACTAGCACCTATATGTCTATCTTACTCTAAGACTAGCCTATATGTTAATTTTATTCTAAGACTTGCACCTATATGTCTATCTTACTCGTAACTAGACTAATTTTGACCCATTCGTCAAAGCACTGTTCCTTTTAATTCTTTCACCAATTGCCCATCACTTTCAATTCTGCAGTTATCACAATACCACATTTAATCTATGGGCTATCTTGCTTAATATATCCCTAATCGTTGGAATTTGATTTTGTTTATATATATATATATATATATATATATATATATATATATGAAAGTCCGAATGCCCCTAAGCCCGGTAAAAGTGTTCATTTGCGTACAAACTTTAGATAAGCTCATTTTAAATTATATTTCTTGTCCTGAAATAAAATTCTAATTTAGTTTTAAAAGTGTGGAAAATAGAATTATAATTCAATGTTTTAATCGCTGGTAAATTTTTTTTCATCATTTTTCTTGAAGCAAAAATATTTTTACAGTTTACAGTTTATTACACAAAAACAACATTTTTAAATGTTTATTACACAAAACAACACCTTTAAATGTTAATTACGCAAAAACGGCGTTTTTAAATGTTTAATAAACAAAAACAATGTTTTTGACACAAAATAAACCTTGAACATTCTTTTTACACACACAAAAAACAAAACAGAAAACAAAAAACAAAGCAAGTTTTAATGGAATTTTACGAATGAAAATGAAGAGATTAACATATACTCATCCTAACTTAAGAATAACACATTGGCGAAATAAAAAATGGCCGTGACGTGTAAAAGAATATATACGTTAAAAACTAAACTATAATTTTATTTTCGATAAAACGTACCAGTTTAATCCAATAAACTATCTTATCAAACATTTCGGCGAATACTAAGCGACATAGGTGGGATATTCAAACGGTTCCTATAGTACGATCGAAGCGAAATAACTTTGTTTTTTAATCCAAGAGTACTTTTATTTATTTATTTATTTATTTTTTCAAGGGCGAGGGGTGATGTAAAATGAATGTTTTTAGTGCAAACACTGTCACTTTGGTGTACATGTCTTTCTATAGCTTTTTATCCTTTTCAACTCGTTTGCGTTTGCATTGCACCCTCCTCCCCTTTGCATATTCACCCCCCCCCCTGTTCCTGTTTTTATCATACGACACATCTTTACAGGAATCTATTTGTATCCCTTGAATTCACAAATAATGCGGATGTTAAGAGAACAATAGTCACCACATCAAAATGAGGAAAAAAAGAAAAAAAGAAAAACGGGATTGTGTAAACTTAAAAAAATATATCAGCCGCTAAAAAAAATCTTATGATAATGTCAGTATTTTGCCAATGTTTATCGTTTGCTCCCAGATTCATTGCTGCAATTGATAAAATAATTGTAAAGCATAAATGCTAGGACATGCGAGTTGCTTTACGTGTCTGGACAATTTAGGTTGCAAAGTTGCCAATTTAGCTTTTAGGATCCTGTATACAATAAGCACCCCCAAATAAAGATTACTTTTCCTTTCTATTATTTGAATTGTTCGAACTACTATCCTCATCTTGGTTGTTATATCTATAACATTTCGGCCGATGTAACCTCTGATGCATCTTTTTGATTTTGGGTACCTTCTAGCTCTTTGAAAGAAGTACGTGCATGGGAGGGGATGATTTAAACCACATGTAACGAGAATTCTTTTATTTTGATACTTCACCATATTAATATTCATTCGCATGTAAAATGAATGATTTTTTAAGATAACATTTTGTATACTAAACAAGAACACAAGACAGTCTTGAAACTGCATACCTCTGTTTGACAACGTAAGGATGGGTCAAAGTATTATCTGGGATTTACTTCTCCATATTGTATGAAGTATTCCCGAAGTTATGCTATGGACACGGTGATAACTCAAAAACTGATTAGGCTGAAATTTTGCATACTGGTTACTGTTATCAATACATCAAATTTGAAAAAAATCGGAAGATGAAGTTCAGTCAAAATGTTAACCATGTCCAAAGTTTTCACGGTCAAAGATCAATGTCATATAAGACGAGGAACGTCATTGGCTACAATATGGACCAAGTAACGAGTCACTACAATGAATGAAACCAACATTTCTGAGTTTGATCATGACCGATATTTTGAGCAAGTTTTGTGACGATTGGTCAAGCGATGTGGACGCTTAGCTGTACACAAACAAAGAGACAAACAAACAAACAAACAAACAAACAAACTTGACCGAAAACATAACTTCCTTGGCAGAGGTAATAAGATTCTATGGAGTCAAACAATTGTGGTACAACGGAAATAATTTTGAAGATTTTTCTATCACATAAAAATGCAGATTCAGTTTTTGGTACTGTTTTTGTCACGAAACAATGGATTAATCATTTCTTTTACAAGAAATGATCATTCCAACTACATTAAATACATTAATAGTATAAAATGTGCATCTGTGTGTGTGTGGGGGGGGGAAGCATCTAAAATTGATTTTTTTGTTTTTCAGATAGTGGACTTTCTGAATGGCATGGACTGCCAACAGAAAACTCCATGTTTCGTGGATGTATACCACTCAAAGCTCTATCATTGTAGCACAAAGGGAATTTCGTCGAATATCATCTTGAAAGATGACTCTGCGTTCTGTTACAAACTTCTGTGAGACAAGAAAAATCCTTGGGTCGAGTTGAGAACTGTCTCTGGAGCAGTAAACTTCGTTGACCAAAATCCCATGAAATCCACTTGTCACTAGACTCAACAGATAAACGTACTGTGCACCAATGTTCACAGGAGCTGAAAGAAAACCTGTATCCGTATGAAGTAGCATCAGTGTTGCAGTAACAATTAAACGTCAGGCGTAGAGAAAGACATTTAGGTTTGTCAACATATGCAGATCGGAAGAAGAACAGTTTATGCAGTAACTGATAGCATCAGTTGGAGTACAGTCTCACCTTTCACCTTTGGCCTTTCTGGCCAAGAAAACACACAAAATGTGCAAAGGTAACAGTGTGGTGTGCAGTGGCTCATTCATGTGTGATGCCCTACTACTTTTTTGAAGACAACACGATGCAGTTGAGTGCTGAGTGTTACAGCCATTGCTCAACACCTTTTTATTCTTTGTTTGATGCGCATGTCGATGTAACGAGTGACAATAACAACTATTTGAGAACAATTTATTGGACACCTCCTTTAGAGATTTGGGTCACATTGTCCATCTAGATTAAGGTTTCTCAATGGGCTCCACATGGTCATCATGAAAGCCATGGGATATGTTCAGGGATCACAAGACCAAATTAAAAACATTTGGGTTAGGGTTAGGTGGAGCTACAGAAAATTTAGGACGCACAAAATATAGATATGGAATATTTTATAATTAATAATTCATAATTATTATTTGTAATTAGAATATTAAATTTATTATAAAGTTGAATATTAAATTAATCTAACAACCCATTTTGTCATCATTTTTCCGTCTAATCTTTGTAAAATGTCCGGTTTTGTGTTTTAATTTCTTAAAATTTTAAACTTCTTTCTTTAAATAAAGTATGTTTGCAAAAATAACGTCCACAAATGAAGTGGCTCGCTTCACCAAGACAATGCACTGTGACTGTTTGTAGACCTAAGAAAATGCTCCAGGGAAAGAGACGTTGCTCTTATGAAGAAGGGACATTTTTGATTATTTGTTTTTCATTTACGTTTGAGAATTTTTAAGATGAGGATGTAACCTTCGACCTTCTTCACGTGCATCTGGTCGAACTCGTGATGCAACCGATAAAGTGCTAAATAATAATCAGTTCTAAGTGACAGTCTTCTGGAGGTTTAAGGTTCAATCCTCGGTACAGGCGATACTAAGAATATAATTAAGAATTACTTAAGACTTCAACCCGGTTATGGCTGACGGAACGAGAACAATCTACGCCCGTGGATTAACTAAAGGGTTCGGTTCAAAATTCCATGCAGATTCCCGAGTTTGACATAAAAATTCCAGAGTTTGACAAGAAGGTCAGAGGTTACATCTGCCGAAACGTTGTGATAATAATATCCAAGATGAGAACAGAAGTTTGAATTATCCAAATTTTTCACTTATATTTTTTATCTTACAAAATGCAAAATACCAAAATTATTTAGTTTATGCTAAAAAGAAATCTCTCTATATATAAGCCGAAACTTGTCTGTCAGACCTACAACCAGCAAATTTGGTATGGATTATACCCTATCTATGCAAATCGCCTCGAAGACGTCATATTTGTACGTTTTCGTTAAAGACTCTCTAATGGGACCGTAACTTCACAAAATTAAAACTTTTCTAATTCCATAACTTCAGCTGTGTGATTTCAATTTTTACACAATTTCTGCCATAACAATTGGTTTTGATTGTTTTTTCAAGTTTCCAATTTTATCTTTCATTATTTCAACTAGTATTTCATATGTGATAGGTGTAGAGGAAAATCAACATCAATAAATGACAGACAATTCATACAAATATTAATTGAACTTTATTCATAAACTCGGTTTAAGACTAAGTAAAAGAGTGGAGTCTCTATGAAGAAAAGAAGAGCCGCAGATTTGTTCAGTAAATCAGAATTAAAGATTTGGAGTTTGAATCAGCAGGAGTAGCATTTCTGCGCATGTGTAGTTTGCTAGCATGAAAACATTTTTCAATGTTCATTAGTAATAGTAACTCCTTAAAAAGTGATAATGCAATTTGTTCAACAATAATTATTGTTCAAACATTTGTTGAACAAATGAAGAAATGTTAAGTCAACCATTGCAATTCATATTGGTGTTGTTTACTACTGCAAAGAACTTCTTTTTTTTTAACAGAACAATGCTAAACAACTGCTAATAAATACATTTTTTTTTTCATTTCTTTTTCTAGTTAAAAAGTAGTTATTTTGTGTTTCTTAAAACTGAAAAATAATTTTTTTGTGTGTTTTGGGGGGATTTTTCGACATTGTCTTTTTTGATCAGTCGGGTTTGGGGTAGGGCCGGGTTAGAGTTAGGATCAAGTAAACAGAAACTCGTATATCTCAACTGTATGCCCTGAGCCGCCGATCTGACGAGGATTTCGTAACAAATAGTCTTCGCAGACCTCCCTAAAAAAATTCTTCCAATTGGTCTGCGTGTTCGGTGATCCAACGCCGCATTCCTTCCATGTCGTCTGCAAGCTGACAGCTGATTGGCTAATCAACTCAGCATCCCTCGGGTGTTTACGTAACATGCCTGAATGCTGCCGATGCGAAGTTCCCAGAAACTGGTTCATATTCGATATCAGTACCAAACGAAGCAATTTCCTTCAAGTGTTTTATGTTTTGGTTTCAAATAATCTGTTGAAATAAAGGGCTCTCTCCTTGAGAAAGTCCCTTGTTTTACGAAACGTCGAGGACTGACTTTCACTCCAGATCTAAAATGGAAGACTTGTATCCAATCTGTTGTTATGTTTGCTGGGGAAATGGTTAGATCATTCTACCGTTCTAGTAAGTATATAACTGCTGATACAATCTTTTACCTATATAAGAGTCAGATACGTCTTAAGAGGGAGCACTGCTGCCACATCTGGGGAGGTGCCGCTCAGAGCACTCTTCGTTGCCTTGACAGAGTACAAAAATCAACTTTGTAATCTAGTGGGGGATGATTTCTTCTATTCTCTACAGTCCTTTTGTCACAGAAGATACGTTGCTAGTCTCTCTCTACTCTATCGTTATTTCCATGACAGGTGTTCGATCTTTAGTTCCTGCTTGTTAGACATTGACAGCAAAAACTTGTCTTCCTACCACAACCGCAAAGAACTTTCTTTTCTTCTTCTGCATGTCTAGCATCAAACAAAATTTTCATGAACAGTTTATTTCCAAGAAATTCTCATCTGTGGAACACATTACCACATGACTGCTTCCTTGCAGGATACAACATAGTCGTCTTCAGATGCAATGTCAACAAATACTTGTTATAAACGTAATCAAATCTTTTCATTCCATTCATCCTTCAACTGCTAATCTATCCATCTCATTTGCCTTTATCCTTGAATGGCTTTTAGCCTTGATAAGTCATCAGCAAATAGAAAAGAACAAAGAAAAACAGTTGAACGAAATCATCTGTGTTAAATTGAATAGACATTTTCTTAATAGAAATCTTGGTCATCTGCAAATGCTAAATGTTAGTCTTTGTAATGTTCCTCTATAGTTTCCTTGGAATTTTCGGATGTTTCTCAATGTTTTGGACATTCTCGGCATTCTATAATTACCATCTTTTTATTTTGTTTAGTTTTGAGTAGACAGCATCTGCTTTTTTCATGATCGCTGCCAACTGTAGGCGAGCATTTCCCATCTTTTTGCAAATGCAATATTCACTTCCAAAATAGAATTGATTATTTTATGAAATTCACATAAAACAAAAATCTATCACAACTTCGTCTTCTGCTTTTTCTCTCTTCATTACATCGAATATTTTTATCCTTCATCTTTCATATGAAAGCTTATAAGAAGGTTTGGGAAGTACATACACACATAAAGTGATATACCTGAACAGGTAACACTGGACTACATTGCAAAACTTTTCAAGAGTTTTCTAATTGATTTTGTATCATTTTTGCATGCTAAGTTAAAAAATATTAATTTTCTTCAATCAGATCTAGTTTCTATAACAAGCTCTATTTTGATTCCAGCATATTTTCCCCAAAATAATGCTATGATTCAAGCGTTTATGCACTGTGTTTTTGCCACAAATATTTTCCCATAGACCCTCAAGCAAAAGAAACAACAAAAAATAAAACACATATTTGTGAAGAAAGCAGATCAAGCTCAATTGTTTTCTCACTGATTTCGAATTATTTTTTCTGAATTAAAAAAATCATTTTATTTGATTAGATAGGCTCGATTTTTATTGCAATATATGTTTTGCAAAATAGTATTATCATTCAAATGTTTATAGACTCTGCCTTAGCCACATCCGGTCATAAATAGTTATTTTTCAGATTCCAAATTTAAGGTGGTATTAAAATCTATCAAAAGCGTAAGACGTATCCCAATCAGTTCTGCTACATCTGCAGACGTATCTGTTTCAAAGCAAAAACTACGGATTTTGTGAAGAAGACAGATCAAACTTATTTTGGAGTCAAATATTCTAATCAGTTGGTTATGTGTTCGATCCTGTCTCACGGCACCTTTAGCAAATATCTAAAAACCATATTCCATGGGTCAACTTGAAGCCTTGTAAGTAAAATTTGGTACGATAAAACTTTTCAGAAGTCATTGGATGGCTTCACTATCCCAAGACGCATCACATTATGGGTATCCACCAAGCAGCAACCCTCCGACCCAGAAATAGTTATAGGTCCGTGTAACGAAGCTGGGGTGTTCTTCAATCTGCATAGTACATCCACTTCTTCGACAGAATCAACTAGTCGAATTTCTGTAGTCGTAGTGATGAGGTGGCAGCTGAAGTTCCCATCATCACTCATCTCTGTTGTTGTTATCTTCTTCTCCTTCTTTAAAATAACAGCTTTCATAAACGTTATTAATAAAGAAACATCACAATGCAATTGAGTTTTTTACATTTGAGTTTTTTATTTTTCCTTATAGCATACATGTATGTGTATAAAACACTCAACCCTTCCTCAGTGGAGTGAGCAGCAGCTATCCAAGCCCAACTACTCTCTCTCTCTGCCGGTTCAGTCGAAAGATAAAGATCTTTCCTTATTTGCCACGTCAGCCTAGCAGCTTCTTGTTCCTGTGACGTCACTTCCGGAACATGTAGCTCTTATACTTGTACTTGGAAAATTCTACTTTACTTAATGTTTAACTTTACACACCCACATCTAAATATCTTTATATCTGTTTATGTTACGAATCATGTTTAATAGATTATTCTTAGTAAATGTTTCATCATTAAAAAGGGTTGATATGCCGTAAAAGAGCCAAACTAAAAAAAACAAAAAATGTAAATTTGCCAAACAAATGCTTTGCTTATCCTTAGTTTTTTAATTCTGAATAATAAGTAATTAATTAAGTATTTTATGACCCAATTTGGAAGCAACATTCGACTAAGGTAATATTTGATCATCACTTGATAATCGGCCATTGGTCCCTGTAATGGGGACTACGAAAAACAAAAAAAAAAACAAATCCAAAAGTCTCTCCTTTATTGTTAACCGGAATTTTGGATTTGTGGAATCTACTAAAGCAAAGAACGGCATCTTGGTGAGAAGTGAGCAAAGAAAGTGCATTTCCTCATTATCGAATGCCAAGATTTTGGGAGGAATGGGAAGAGACATTAAGCCATAAGAATGGTCATAAAAATGTCGGCCTCTTCAAAGCAAAACATATTCTCATAAAAGACCTTAATTCACATATCAGTCGACACAGAAGCAATTAACTGAAGGGTGACAGGAACGGGGGTGGGCAAAATAAAAATAAAGAAATTCTGCCGCAATAATTCAGAAAGAGATAATTATTCGCACATATTTTCTCTGATCTGTCCGATTAGAAATAATGTCAGTTTAGGAAGGAAGCCATCACTTTTGAAATCATTTAACATTCATTTTTTTGACACATGTAGACATTTTCTTTTGCTGACACTATATCTGTATTTTGTTTACTTTAAAGTGGATAGATTATTTACTCTTAATCAAAATGGGCAACCACTTTTTAAACCCTCACATAGTCTTATCCGTTAGGCCTTTGTGTGTTGCCATGCAGCGTGTATTAGCCAGTTGTAAGAATTTAAGAATGCTATTAATCAATATATATGAGGATAAAATGCACGATATGTCATAAAATGAAATGCCGTGAAAGACAGGATGTGTGAAAAAGACAAACGAAAAAAAAAATAAATACAGGAAAAAAATCATCAAAACAACGACAGATTTTATCGGTTTCGTTCGGATCAGAAAAAATGAAGATTTAAAATTCATTCGATAACGGTAAAAACATAGGAAAAAGAAGAACGCACAACGGGTTGTTATTGGCACTATTTGAAAAAAGAAATAATAATGAAACGCGTGCGGCAGAGAATGTTAAAATTGGAAAAGGAGGGAGACTGAAAAAAAGAAAATAAATGGAAATATGGATGAAAAGTTACTTTAAGAGGATTGCAGTTATTTAAGCAGTGGCGTGACATATTGCATTGTTTCGGTGCGGTTTTTGCCTGCTGTTTGCCAGATGTTTGCTTAAAGAATAAAATCTGAGTTTGAGGTTTATGTTAGATGGTGATGAGAGAAGTATTATTCGCTTTCGATGCACTTGCGGCATGGGAGAGAGTATTCGGTCTTGAGGAGGGTGCAGTTTGTGAAGTCAAATTGTGGGTAAAAGTGTTTCTGTGTATGACTAATGCGTTAGTGTTGCTGTGTTTGAGGTGCTGTTTGTGTTCGTAAATGCAGGATTTTATATTTCTGGCATCGGGCATGCAGCACATTTTATTTTGTAAATGCCGGCGAGGGAAGAAGTTTCCTTAGGGGGTAGTTGGGGACGGGGTTTGGTGTTGAGTAAATCCTTAATTGTTTTAGAGGTTGATATTACTATTTTTATGTCAGATTTGAATTGTTTTTGTAAGGAAATAGATATGCGATTATTGGGGAGAACTATGTAAGATTTATTTTTCTCAGTCATGTCGGTGTTATTTGTGTTGGTGATGTTATGAGGGGAAACTTTTGTGGTGTTAGTGTGTTTTTTGTTGTGGGTATTAAAGGCTTAGCGTTTAGCGTTTTGGAAGAAAAATTGAGGATATTTTGAAGCTTGGTAAGTGTTTTCGATATAGGTTTCTTCATTGCAGAGGTGAACGAGGCTGCAAATTCTAAGAGCTCTGAGGAACGAGTCTATGATCATTCCGGATTTTATTCTGTTGTTGTGGTCAGAGTAAAAATGTATATGATCATTTTTATTCGTTGGTTTTCTATAGACTGGGGGATTTAGGCCGTTTGAGGTGTTGTGCAGAGTGATATCAAGGAAGTTGAGGATGTGATTATTTTCTAATTCGGAAGTGAAGGAAATTGTGTGGTCAATTTTATTGAGTTCGTCGACTATGTCAGGGATATAAATATGATGTGGTAAATAAGGAGTGTATTTAAAGTAGTAGAGTTTTGGGGTAGGATGGATTTAAAGGAGCCGTTCTCTAAAAATTCCAGGACAGGCAAGGACTCCGCTGAGAGGGGAGCCCATAGGTAAACCAAATTTTTGTTTGTATAATTTGTCATTGAAAGTAAAATGTCATTGTTGTGTGGTTAAATGGCATAATTTAATAATTTGAATGGTAGGGAGGGGGAGCTTAATTTAGGACTTAATGAAATGAATGAGGAATCTAAGACATTTAGCTATAGGTACGTTAGTATAAAAAGATTTGATATCTAAACTGGTCATGGTGAGGTTATTGATATTGATGTGTAGGAGTCTTTGTAGTAGATCTCCGGAGTTTTTTTTTATATGGGCTGGACTAATGGATCCGAGGAGAGGGGTGAGTATTTCTGCTAATTTTCTGGATAATTTATGGTGTGTGAATAATATGCTTACGGTCAACATTTACTCAATCGTGACCAATTCTTGGGCTTGTCATTAATTCAGTTTTCACTCAAACTTGAGCGGTTATTTGCACTAGAATTGACTAGTTCCAAGCCTTTTTTTAACATAAAGAAATACAAATTTGGTCCAGTAGAAAAAAAGTTATTCAAAATATGTGTGGTCATCAGTGTGTAGGATAACGCCCCCCCCCCCATTGACTTTGAATAATCATAATTTGTTTATTTAAAACAAATATTTATTTTTTATGCCTAAAATGTAGCAAACAGCACAAGTAATCTAAAAATATAGATATCTCGAAAGGAGTTTAAGATATGGAAGGGTTGAACAGCTTAAACTGACTTAAATGCCGATGAGTAACGCTTTTCGTGCCCTTTAACTCGACATAACTTTTTAAATTATCAATATAATTTAAGGATGGACAAATAGAGGGATAGAACTCGATGAGCTGATTCTAAATATGTTAGTATTCAAAAGATTGGTGCCATAGAAACAGAGCTGTGTGACTTTTAGTAGAAAAATAAAAAAAGTGATAATTGACTTTTGATGGCCAAACTGAAAACTGAAGCCACACTTTTAGATGAAAGAAAGCCCCCCCAAAAATGTCAAATTGAAAATTCTTTTTATTAATGAAGAAAAATTAGCTATATTGAAGATATTAACTCTTGGGTATGTTGAAGATGTTAACCCCAAAATATTTGTATCTTTTTTTCTATTAATTTCGTATTGTCTTCTTAGTGGTGAAAGCAAAGATGTTCCCTATGAAATTGAAACTGTGGGCTTTTTATGTATGCTTTCTGTGGAAGATTAAAAACAAATATTTTTATAATTATTGCGCTAAATAAATATACTTTCTACAGTATACATATTAATCTTTATATCGTACTGGAATATTTGAACATGTTATATTTAAATAATTGTTGATAAATTTGTAGATAGATTATCCTTTTTTTAGACGATTACGTGTTGTGAAAGAAAAACAATTATTTCAGAATTTAGAGTTTTGCATATAAATTTTACGTAAAATAATCACCCATTTCTGGCCGATCGCTATTGGGATAGCATTTCAAGAGCATATAAGTATTTTTTTTGCAAATGGAATATAAATTGTGTGTGTTTTTGGGGGGAGGGGGAATAAAAATCCATTAATCCTATTACTAACCCTAAGTCGATGTGGAAACAATCCACCCCCCCCCCAAAAAAAAATCACTTAACTCTATCAATAACCTTAAGTCCAGGTGGCAACCCCCCAAAATTAACTAAAACGGTTACATACTTTTTGGGCCTTTTGGCTAGGAGCAAAATCTAGCATCAATTTTTGTATAATTTTGTATTTTTTGTGCAAATAAATATTGCAAAGTGTAGTATCTGTTCTGATACTACACTCCATCTTTTCTATCTTCGGTCAATGAAGGAGAAATCTTTCTAGACTAAAGCAATTTTCATTTTTGCTACAATCCAGAGTTCCCCTTTTCAGAGATCTGGATTTTCCACACATTAAAAACCGACTTTATGCTTACCTCAGTACAAAGGAAAATTTGGCAAAAGAAAATCCGGCAAAGGAAAATTCATTAATTTTGTCAAAGTAATTATGGAATAAATATCGATTGAAAATAAATTTTAGAACCGTTCATGAGGGGGGGGGGGGGATATAGTTGTAAATACACTTCCTGTATTATATTTTTGGTACTTGTGCAGTTTACGGGCAGGGTTATTTTTTAGATAAGATTTTCAATTAAATTAAATATTTACGATATTTTTTGTTTATTAAATTGTTAGGTGAAAGTACAGAATCGTTAGCAAACCACCCCTCCCCATGTTAAGAATGGCTTTCTAAATAATTATATTATTTCAACCCGGTCTGTAAACTACAAAAGTACTATCTTTTCCAATTATTATATTAATAAAAAAGTAGTAAATTAAAATCCTATTACGAGATTAAATGCATCATAATGCATTTCGGTTTCTTCGTAAACAAGTCGGCCATTTTAATATTTTGTTAATAGTTGAAATAATAAATCCATTACTTCGTGTTCGACATTTGAAAGGAATTTTGAAGTATGTAAACTGTCAGATAGAAAGTCATTAAAACTTGCTTTAAAAGTGTTAGCAAATCTTCATGTATTAAAAGCCCCCCCACCTCCAAGATAATATTTAGAAATAAATATTTGAGGGGGATATAATTGTATAAAGGGGGTACCCCCCCCCCTAAAAAAAAATTAAATAATAAATATTTTAGAATATTTATGGTCCATTAATATTAGAGTGGCACGCTTTAAAATGTTTTTGTTGATTTTGGGACACCACGTGCTACACGATGTTGAAAAAATTTTTTTTTAATCAGTTCAAAATTATAATTGACTTGTCGTTTCACTTTGCACATATCCTTAAATATAAACCTGGAAAAGTATAGGACAAGTGGAATTAACTCTTAAAATATTGAAGCGGGAATTGAGATTTGAAGAATTAAATGTAGAATAAAATTAGCAATGCAAAGAGAATAATAAACAATAATGAATTCGGTGATTCATTAAATAAAGTTTAATTTGCTTAAAGCATCGTTCAAAATGTGAAGAATCCATGAGCAATTGCTCTTTACCACATTACCGCGAGTGGAGTGGATTCTGTGGCTGACTCTTCTCAGCTATGGAATCTGCCCATATTTAACAATGTATCCATACTGCACAGGTCAGGAACTTTTTATTTTTTTGTGTTACATGTGTTTTTTTATCTTAATAAAAAAATTAAACCAAACTTTGACACAATTGACTTACATTCAACTCTTCCTAATAGTTAACTCTCTCTAATTGTCAGCACCATTTTGTTCCAACTTCTATTTTTAACTTTTCCTAATTGTAGTAATTTTTTGCATTTCTTTCAAGTGACAAATACATTTTTTTTTAATTTCAAAATTAAAAAAAAAATTTCCAACTTTATTTCAAATAGAAAATTTAAAATTTTAGTTATAAATTGATAAAAGTTTAGTGATTAAGTCACTAAATTTTTGAGTCACTAAATCAAATCACAAATCAGTTAGTCTAACTTGTTAATTTGCCTAAGTCATCATTTTTTCTGTTTACCTGATGTGACTGTTTAGAGGAAATCTACTGTATAACTAAAGAAAAAAAATATTTGGGTGTTTTATGTGATTCTTGTGTTAATCAAAATACCAATATCCAAGAAAGAGCAAATAAAAACCATTGCATATGTCTGCAATTTTAGCAACCTTGTGATTAAGTGTGATTAAGTGTACATTTAATTCTTCAAATCTCAATCCCAGCTTCAATATTTTAAGAGTTAATTCCACTTGTTCTGTACTTTTCCAGGTTTATATTTAAGAATATTAGTACACATGCGGTGTCCGAAGTTTTCTGACAAATATCTCCGTTCACGGTTGTTTGTGCTGACACTCGCTCAGGCGAAGGTGGCATTTGAGTCCAGCTAGAGACCTGCACACAAAGCCACAGTGGACGCAGGCGCGGGGATTAGGAGAAAGCGTTGCCGGTATATTTACATTTGCTTTTGTTCTAAGCCTAGTTTCCTTTAATTTGTAGATTACAAGCCATAGAGAAATGTTTGATTCACTGGTGACACATACTCTTCCAAGCGTCTCTATCATTAGCATTGAGCTCAAAATTTCCGCTATTGATCTGGACAGCTGCAAGGTTAGCTTTCAATTTGTCTTTGTAGCAAAGCCAAGGGCGTCCAACATTCTGGTTACCACTATCAAGCTGACTGTACATGAGTTGCTTTGGTATCCTACTATCGTCCATGCCAACAACATGACCTGCCCAGCGAAGTTGTGATTGGATCAGGAAACTTTCTATTCCACTGATACCACAAAGTGTAAACAAGTCGGCCACAAATAGTACGAAGACATCTCTTGTGGAAGTCGTCAAGTAGCTCAATTTGGTTACGGTAAGGTGTCCATGTCTCTGTGGCATACAGTAGCATGGTAAGTATGACAGCCTTATACACTGCTACCTTTGTTTTCAGGCTTATTCCTCGGTATTTCCATAATCGTGGACTCAATTTTCCAAACGCACAACTAGCACGAGAGATTCTATTCACTATTTCATTATCGAGCGATGGACTTGAATTCACAATGCTACCAAGATATGTGAAGTTTTTCAAATATTTCAAATTGGTTCCATCGACTCGGATAGGCGTTATTGGAAAATTGTGGACTGGCTGATTTTGTTTCACACCGTACACCTGCTTTGGTGTAGGTCAGGGCTGGTGAATGACTTCGGGTTTCTTTATGCTGATGGTTAGGCCAAAGGCTTTACATGCAGCAGAAAACCTCAGGGGAGGTTGCAACCAGTGCGGCATCATCTGCAAATAGCAAATCCCTGATAATTGTTCTACGAAGGAGCGTTTTTGCTTTGAAGCGCTGATGATTGAATATTCCACGACTTGTACGGAACTGAAATTTTGCTTCTGTATCAACATCTGAAAATGCGTGTTTTAACATAACAGAAGAATAGAGCAAACAGAACCGGAGCCATAACACATCCTTGTTTGGTGCCATTGGTTACATTGAACTGTTCAGAATAGTCCCCATTCGACACGACTGATTCTTTCATACCCTCATGAAAAGACATTATAACTTTTATCATGTTATCTGAGATGCCAAGTTTCTTCAATATCTTCCAAAAAGCTGTACGGTTCACCGTATCAAATGTCTTGGTAAAGTCAATGAACACCACATACAACTCTTGGTTTTTCTCACGTGCTTTCTCAGATACCTGACGCAAAGAAAATATATCAATCGTTCCCCGAAGAGCATGAAAACCACACTGCGATTCAGGATAGATTTCATCAACAACATGCCTAAGTAATCTGGCTAGAATTTTACCAGCAATTGAAAGAAGGCATATACTGCGATGATAATCACAGACACTTCGAAGACCTTTGTTTTTGTAAAGATGAAATCTTGGAGAACCCTTCCAGCTATGTAAATAGACACAAAAAGAGCACGCAATTTTTTAGCCAACTTTTGCCCACCATACTTAAACACTTCCGGTGGTATAGCATCGTTACCAGGTGCCTTACCCATTGCTATCTGCTTGATAGCGTCAGAGACTTCTTGAAGGGTCGGTAGCTCTGACATTTCTATTTTTCAGGAAGCTGATGAATTGACCCAATAACGTCGTCATCCGTAACAGGAAGTGTTCAATACTGTCTCAAAATGTTCTTCCAAGCAGTTCAAAATATCACTTCTATCAGTCAACAAAGTTCCATCTTCTGCGGAAATAGGTGAAGCTTCGATTGTTGAAAACCAAAAAATTTCTTCATTCCCTCATAAAAGGCCTTTGTGTCTTTCTTATTGAATGTGGCTTTAATAAATTCTGCATAATCAGTCCACCATTTCTCTTTCATTTTTGCACTTGTGCTTTACAGGTCTTGTAAGCCTTCTTTTTCGTTGCAGAGTTTTAGTCATTAATCCATGCTTTGTCGGTCCGGTGCATTTTCTGGATTTGATCTTGCGCTTCAACATACTGATCGTCGAACCAATCCTGATGTTTACGTATTGATAAGCCTAATACTTCCATTGCAGTGGCGTGTGTGGCATCACGTAGGGCTTTCCAGGATTTTTCAATGTCTTCATTCACTTCTACATTCTCTAATTTTTCTTCCAGCTTGTCGGATAATGCAGTCTGTACTTTAGGATTCTTCAATGCGTTAACGTTAATACGTCTCGGGACAGTTGATTTTTTAATTCGCCTGCGATGAAGACAAAGAGATGTTTTGCTACACAGCAGGGCATGGTCTGACAGGTAACAACTGGCATGAAATGAGCGTGTTATCTTGAAGTCGCAAAGATCCCGTTGCTTTGTGACACCATAATCAATCATATGTCAGTTATTTGAACGAGGGTGCATCCAAGTAGTCTTGTAGCAGTTCCTCTTTTGAAATACTGTGTTGATGATAGTAAGATTAAACTCCCTGCATAAAGAAAAGAGACGGAGACCATTATCATTCATTTTCCCAACTCCATGACGCCCCAAAACCCTCCCCACGTTTAGAAATCAGTTCCAACCCTAGCATTAAAACCCCCCCTCAGAATGAGCTTATCCTTGTGCGAATGCCACCGATTACTTCCTGTAAATGCTGATAAAAATCGTCTTTCTCTTGATCGGGTCTATTCATTGTTGGTGCATAGCAACTGACAAGTGTTACCCGCGTCTCAAGTTCTAACTGAAGGGTCAGCGTCATGATACGATCTGACAGACATTTGAGCAGGGATTGCAATGAACGCACAAGTTCTGATTTCACAGCAAAGGCAACTCCAGAGAGACGTGGCTCATCTAGACATTACCACTTGTGAAGAAAATGTAACCACCCTTCTCTTCCTTGAACTGAGCGATTCCAAAGAGACGGGTTTCACTAAGTGCTGCAATATCTATGTTGTGCTTTGAAAGTTCAAGAGACACTAGGGCTTTTTTTGCGTTAAGGTACATCGTTATTGTCCTGGAGGGTGCGAACATTCCAAGACCCAAAAAGAAATTTCTTAATTGATTTTCGATTGTTTTGACTGCAATGCTTGATACCCAGACAGCTGCAGTTGGCTGCCAGGGTAAATATTTTAGCAAGCAATGTTTAGAGCTCCTTTTATTGCCCCCTCCCCGGCATGAAGAAAGCAGTGCTGTCCCTGAAAAGGGCTGCTTTGTCATCGATGGAGGACACGAGCTGCACAATTGCTCACATGTTTGTGCAGAACGGCCATCACCCACCGACCGCCACAGTGTAGATATCCAGGTAAGGACTCCCAGTGATATCCTTCACCTGTCCCCGTCGCCCTCAACCAATCGCCAGTGGACTCCTTGCATGCAGGACTACGTAAATCTAAGATTTGTTGTTGTCAGAAAACCCACAAAAAAGGTTTGATTTAAGTGGGGAAAGCCCGTGTACAACCAGCAGTTGATAACACAAATTCGGTGCAAATTGCCCACAGAAAGGGTTAACAACAGTTATCAGGTTTAATATCAGAGTTTTCCTTCTCCTAGATGCATGCTTTAACGAAGAATAATGGTGTATCCCTCCTAGTGGTTTAAACGCGCCCCCCAGACACCAACCTGGTTATTTCCGGCTCCTATACGTCACTGTATACCTGGCAGGGTGGCTCCCATGTACTATGCCTTGCCAAAGGGCAACCCGTGATTTTGTTTTGCACTGCTTATTGGATATTCGCAGCTAACCGTTCCCCTATCCACAACCTGGGAAACCGGTGGATGAGAGTTTTTCTTCACCACACTACCTAGTATATATATATATATACATTTATATATATATATATATATATATATATATATATATATATATGTATATATATATATATATATACATTTATATATATATATATATATATGTATATATATATATATACACATTTATATATATATATATATATACACATTTATATATATATATATATATATATATATATACACATTTATATATATATATATATATATATATACACATTTATATATATATATATATACACATTTATATATATATATATATACACATTTATATATATATATATATATATATATATATATATATATATATATATATATATATATATATGCCATCCGTTGGGGACTACTTTATATGGTCAAACACACACATATACACACATATATATGTACATATATATATATATATATATATATATATATATATATATATATATATATGTACAAACACACACACATATATATGCATAAGTACATATATATATATACTATTAGTAAAATATAACCGTTTACAATTATATATATATATATATATATATATATATATAACATAAAATATAATAACACGAAATTACATAATTGTCGATGCAATAATTTATTTCAACCTTGTGGTTTTTTCAAGCATCAAACTAGACAATTACATTTTTGAGACTGACAGAAAATTGAACTCTGTTTACCACATTGAGCTCTCATACCCGGATTTCTTCCTGGAATTATTCCATTATAACACACACACACACACACACACACACACATACATATATATATATATATATATATATATATATATATATATATATACAAACACACATATATACACACATATACATACACATATATATACATGTATATACAAACAAACATATATATATATACATATTTACACACACACACATATATATATATATATATAAATAATAATTTAATATTATTCATTTAAAATTTATATATATATATATATATATAAATATGAAACAAAAATTGAAAGACGAAAGAACAAAAAAACATAAAGTTGCATCACAACGTTTCAACCTCATCTAGTGAAGGCTTTTTCAAGAGTTTTTTTATGGAACTCGCTCTAGACAAGGCATGAAGCCACTTGATGTAAGGAGCTAAAAACGAATATTACTTCAAGTTACAAAAACTAGCTAAAGAGTTACAAGAAAAGCCGAAAATGTGGCAACATGCGAGAAGATTTCCATTTGTAGAATTGTTTTCTCAAAAACAATTCTTCACGTCGTCTGTTACAACTTTTTCGACTTTCCAACGTAAGGGAGACACGATTAAGTGATTTTTTTAGCCGTTCTTCTTTCCATTTTTCTTTTATCTTGTCAGATGTATTTTAGCTTAATATTTTAATCACATAATAAATACTGATTCAACGGGTCGCAGATGATCTTGCACATATATATGCACAAGAGTTAGGGTAGTCACCGTCACGGTGACTACCCTAAATCTACGCTTTATTCTCAACAAAAAGTTCTTTATCTTTTTCTTTTTTATTTTGTGCTTCAAAGTTAAATCTTGCCGATAATATTTACAATTACATTGTCGTTTTTTTATCCTCTGATGAAAAGAGTTTGACTTTGAAAATCCATGGATTAAGGACATGAAACTCCTTTCTTTGAACTTCTTATGTTTTAATAATTATTGTATTTTTGTAATTTTTTATCATCATCTTTCATCTCTCTGTCTCTCTCTGTCTGTCTGTCTGTCTGTCTGTCTGTCTGTCTCTCTCTCTCTCTATATATATATATATATATATAAATATATATATATATATATATATATATATATATATATATATATATATATATATATATATGTCAGTGGAATAATGTAATTATTCCACTGACGATGGACCCAGACGGGTCAGAAAGTACTCTGTACCAACATGTACATTACGGCAGTTTCATCTGCCAATTTTCTTCCGAGATTAAGATTTTAATCCGGAAAATTGAAAGGATCAATACTAAAATAACCAGACAAAAATTGTCGGTTATTTTTAATAATATATATATATATATATATATATATATATATATATATATATATATATATATATACTAAGGTGTATGAAAAAACAATAACAAAGTTCTCAATCCCGTTAATAAGAGCATAATATACGTTCATATTTATAATATCATATATCATCTTTGAAGTGACGTCCGATGTAAAGAAATGAACTTGCCCAAATTTATATCGACTTGCGATCATGTTCAATTTAAGTTCATGTTTAAAAGATACATTACATTATTAGTCCACACAACATCGGCGTCACTTCAACAAGACCAAAAAGGACCCTTACAAAAAAATAAAGTTCATACCTTTTATTTGCTTAAAGCTCCGACGATGTTCATTATAGCAACGAAATTATTAGAAAAAAATCAAGATAGAAAAAAAAATGATTTTGATTTTAATAAAAATATCTGCATCTAACACATGTTTTTTTAAGGCAATTTAGCCTTTTTCTCTAAGTTTTAAATTTCAAAGATGCTTAAAAAATGAACTTGTCCAAATGTATATATATATATATATATATATATATATATCAGTTCATCAACGTAGTTAGACCAAGTAAGATTCGAAACTGGGACCTCAGTGACTGAAGTATGGCCACAGAAATTTGCTAACAATGGGAGACATATATCGCATATAAATGTTGTCATTTTGTTTATACAGGGTGATTCATAAGTCACTTAGCTATTTATTTTTTAAATTCTAAAGTTAAAAAATAAAAAATAGCTAAGTGAAGTGACTTATGAATCACCGTGTATTATTGTTTTTTTTTTTGCAATATGCGTAATTAAACATAGCAGGTGATGTGCTCTTAACTTTGGTAGACAATCACTTCAAAATGATGTCTTGATAAAGCATTGGCCCCATAACCCCACTCCATTGGTGTCAGGAAAGGCATCCGGCCTATAAAAAATCTTGCCTCAACTAAAGAGATGACTTCCAAAGAAAATTTGTTGCATTTCAAGTTATGCAGTTTGAGTAATGACCTGGCCAAAGATAGGTTAGTTTGGAAGTAAATTCTAAAAGCTGTCCAACACATGCCAGCATGTAAAATTGACGTATATATAATGATGATGCTGATGCTGCTGCTGCTGCTGCTGCTGCTGCTGATGATGATGATATGGTGAACATATTCAAATATCTGTTCATGATGCGTTCATGATGCGTTCATGCGCGTGTGTGTAATTTATGTACATATACTTGTATAATATGCTATGCTATCACCTTGTTGTGGTATCATTCCTTATTATTTGAGCTAAGTGGGTGTTTTTTGTCGGACTGAGGTTTGGTTCTGTTCAGCTCTTGGAGATCCACCCTCCCAGGCTTTACCTTTTCTCTTTGAGACGGGATTAGTTTATTGATAATCGCCTGAGGCGCCCCTACTGAGGAATGCCGACGGAGCTGTCCAGGCATATTTTGAGAGCTAGAGTGCTCCGCTTCTTGGGCACTGGCTTTTCCTTCAAACCCACCCTCCGACCTTGTGTCACATCTTCCTGCGGTGGGAGGGAAGTAAATACTAGTCGAGTAGCCGAAGCAACACTGCTGACGACATTGTATTGCTGTAACATAACCTTATTCTTCTTTTCAATATGTGCGCTTGTCTTATGTATTTATTATGCGCCTTCGCCTTCATTAACATAATCAATGAACCCTTTAATTTCATTTCTCGAAATAAAATTCTCTTCACGGTCTCTGAAAGACTGTAGCTGAGACAGTGCCTTATTAATTTAATATGGAAAGGAGAGATATAGAGCGGGGGGAGATAGAGAGAATCACTATAGCTGACATTAGAAACTGATATTTATTACATTTAACAATTTTTTTGAATTTTGAAAATTTTTATATTTTAAGTTTGATTTTAAGTTTTTTAAATATTTAAAATAGTTTTCAGTTTTTTGAAAACTCGAACTTTTTAAGATGAAAAAAAATAGAATATTTTAATTTTGTTAAAACTTGAATATTTCAACTTTAAAAAAATAACTTTTTAAAGATTTTAACAAGTTGAAATTCTGAAAAAGCACAATTGCAAACCGCCAATGCAATTAGGTAGGAGAAAAGAGTAAATATAAGCAAACATTAATTTCCATTTTAGCCAACAATTTCAACGTTCGAGTTTTGCATTTTCCTATCTTCTCTCAAAGGTTAACATTATATCTCTCATAAATTGGTTGGAAAAACCCTTTGTCTCAGATAAAAACAAAGAGAAACATACATAATTATATGTATGCAGTTGTTTCAATGATGCACGATGGGTTTTCGCTGATACCAGTCGTTATATTTTTCTGTGCCTGGTATGGATGGGGTAATGTCAGTGATCAAAGGGTTAGGGTTAGGATTGGGAGAGGTTTTTGTGGATTCAAAGATCAATAGAAATACAAAGATGAAATGATCAAACCTGCTATGATTCCTGAGTTCAAAAACGTTCATAACCAAAACTTGGTATTCACGGGTCACATATTTGCTCTCATTTGTTTTTATAAATTTCTCTTTTATCAGATTTTAATCCATAAATAAGTTTTTCGAAGGTTTGATGGCTATTTATATGTTTTTATGGCATGTCAAAAGCTTTTATGACAAATTTTTTTTCTTTGTTTTTCGTCAATTAGATTTGAGATGGGGAGGGGGCAAAGTGGTTTAATGGATACTGGTATCGACTATGGAATTGGAAAGCTTTTTATTTACTTCCTCCCCACTGAGGAAGATGTTGCACACGGCCGGAAGTTGGGGGCAAGAGCTAGAACTCCTAAAGGTGCACTCTGGCTTTTTAAAAACAAGCCATGAACATTCCTTAGTAGGGGCGCCTAAGGCGATCAGCAATACACCAACCTCTCCTTAAAGAGAGAAGATAATGCCTTGGAGAGTACACCTCTTAGGACTTAGACGAATCATACCTGGTCTGTCGAATTAAGTGCTGAGAATGGATCCTCTGTGGGTATGTCGTTAACAAATTGGTTACAATGAGTGTTGAGTTTTGGCATTAAATAACCCAAAAGGATTGATATGCCATAAAACAGACGAAACTGATATTCTTTCAGTCATTAATCTAATAATACTGAAATGTTCTTAATGTAATAAACTAGTTGTAGCTATCCGACGTTGCCCGGGAGTATTTTTACTTTCATTTTGGTTTCACCTTTTTTCTATTTCTTTTTTAACTATACCGTTTTTTACCAAATTATTTTGATTTTAAATAGAATTTCGAAGTTAAATTCAATTATTACGGTATCGTTAGGTCAGTTAGGAATCAACATTTCTAGAAGAAACAGGTTTTTAGTTTTTGGTTTGATTTCACAATATTTACAAAAAAAAGTTCTATTTAAATATCCATGTGTGATTTGTAGTAGCGAAATGTTTATACATTTTGCTATGTGTATCTATCTGTTCACTAAGTGACATTTTATCAAGCATCAGAAGCAGCTGATTTGAAGTATTTGTATTACTTATAAACAAGACAACAACTGTTTTCTTCTAAACGATTTTAATTAAAAAAGTTGTAGATGATAAGTTGGGACACAATGAAAAGTGTATGCCGGCATTTTTGACTACTCCACTTTGAACATACAGACAAATGGTTTTATAAAATTAGAACATTGGATTTTATTCCATGTTATATAGTTCATGGTGGCACACAAGGTAAAGTTGAATCGCTTACATTTTATGATGTGTTTATACAATTCAATAAATTTGTGCACATTATTCATCTATTATAGTAAATTTATCAAATGTTATTTCTTTGTATTTTAGTTCACTTTTTATGAATTTAAATTTAATTAATCAATTGTCATTCCAGCGTTTGAATATTTGGGACTTAGTTTGGTTTTCATCATCTGATTATATAGGAGGATGAACGAGATAGTCTTTTGATTTTCTCTGTTTGGTATTTTGATTGTTATATTTACTTTATATTAGCATAGCAACTTTATTTTTGCCAACTGTAATTGTAACAGGACACCAAACATGACAAGGAAAGGAAGATTAATTAAGCTAGATAAGAAATTTCTAAATTTCAAACATTTTCCTGCAAATAGCCCAATGCATAAAATATTTAAACGAAATAAATTAAAACTTAGTTACAGTTGTACTGAAAACTTATGAATAATTATCAATGCACATAATCATAAAATACTAAAAGAAAAGAAAAATAGAAAATATGACGGTTGTAATAAAGAAAAATAATAATGATTCTGATTGAAATAGAAGTAAAACAGGGGAAAAATACAATCGTAAAACTCATTATGGGTGCCGCCATCTTGGATAAGTATTTTTGGAGTGATTATGATGTTCAGAAATGAACAGGAAAGTATAAAGACAATGATAAAGAGAACGGTAATGATGAGGAAAGACTGAATTTACGTAAATAATTTATGTAACTAAACATAGATTTATCCTCATACAGAAAGTTTGTCAAAGACAAACATACAACAGCATGATACACAAAAAAGTGGTACAATTGAACAGACATAATTACCAAAACAGAAGTCTACATTAACAGTCCTTAACAATCGAGAATAGACATGAATTGCCGAGTAAACACATGAGAGCTTGAGAATAAACATGATATACAATATATTTGTACAGAGAAGGTAACATGTTGAAATGACTAGCTGTCTGGGAGCCCCCATTTCAATGCCCGGAAACCATTTTCATCAAGACGAGTCCAGAGATGGTATGTAACCATATACAAATGGAAAGCTGGGCCAGACACATTAGTTATTTAGGTATGTGTATATGTTTATATATTTCTATGTATACAATTTACTCCTAAACAAATTAACCGATCATTATGAATTTTGGAAAACAGCTGCGAGGCATAAGGGTGATTTATATGGACTATATTCAAATTAATTTAGTTTGATGCAAAGAAAACAAAGAGAGGGTGAAAACCCTTTGTAAAAATTCAGATATCTCCGAATTTTGTGAAATTTTAACAATTAATAAATATTTTCCAAACTTCATTTTTTGGAGTATTTCAAAGGGTGTTCTTAAGGGACATAACCTTCCATTTAAAAATTCAAACATTTCAGATTTGCATTAAATTTGATCCATAGTATTAGACACCAATTAAGCAAGATTCTCTGAATTTAAATTTCTTTAGATTCTGATCAAAACTGGAATAAAGATTCTTGACATAGGGTTTAGTAGCATTATACCTTGATTTAAACTTTCTTAAGGGGACATAAAGTGGCATAAAACTCTTCTGTTCATGGAATTAATTTTACCCATCCCAAAATCAACTTCTCTATGGAATCTGAATGGAGCTTAATTATGACAAAACCGTGCACACAGTCTCAACATCCTTTTAGATAGAGCTTTATATCATTAATAAATAGTAAAGTGTTAATGTAAGCAACATTTCTTATTTTAAATCGATTTCTCAGATTTGCTAAAAAACAAAGGAAAGTAACAAGAAAAATATGCAATACAGAATTTTTTAGATGAGGATTGATAATTTGTATTATTCGTGTCGGACTACTATTCTCATCTTAGTTGTTATATTCACAACGTTTTGGTTGATGTACATTTCGAAGAAGGTCGGAGGTTACAACGGCCGAAACATTGTGAATATAATAACTAAGATGAGAATAGTAGTCCAGATAACCCAAACATATGCAAAAGAAACAATCGCTTGTGCTTTTCGATTATTTTATTTATTACAATTACTTGCTTTATTGTTATTTATGATTGTTTAATATTTTTAAAAAAAATTAAATCAATATTTTATATTTCCACTGGGCAAAGCCGGGACACGGGTCCTGCTAGTTATAAAAATAAACTTCTCAAAAACAGTCATTCAGATATGAAGTCAGAAACCAATTTAAATCAAGACAGGAGAATTTGAATTTTTATTCACATGTATGACATCGATCAAGAATATATTAAGAAATACTTTTGAAAAGTGGATAAACTATGACACTGCAGGGTTCAGATAAGGAAAATGCATTATTTACTAGTTTGTCTACCCGGTGTTGCCCGGAAGTCTTTTTATTTTAAAATTTTTTGCTTCACTTTAAATCATTTTAAAAACATTTTGGAAAAAAATGTCCAAATTTGGTCTCGGACCCTAATCTATATCTCGCTCTCTCTTTTTCTCTCTTTTACTTTCTCTTCTGTCTGTCTGTCTGTCTGTCTGTCTGTCTGTTCCTCTTTCTCTCTCTCTCTCTCTCTCTCTCTCTCTCTCTCTTACTTTCTCTCTCTAACTTTTCCTGAGAGTTAATAATCATTAATTATGTCGGCTTACATTTGTTTTATTATGAAATAGTAAATAAAAAAATAAGAGGCAATGGTTGATATGTAATAAATGAACTCACACTTCTTTCATTTTGTCCGTGCGAATTGCCACTGTGACGTGCAAGTTGTCGAAAAGAAAATGGTTATATTTTGAAGGAAATAAATAAAGAGAATATTTAAAAAGACGGAATTTTTTATAAAAAAGGAATTTAATTTCAAATAATTACTTTCTCTCTGTCTTTGTCTCTCCCCTCTACCCCACTCTCTCTCTCTCTCTCTCTCTCTCTCTCTCTTACTTTTACGACGAAAATAATGATGGCAATAACTCCAACTTTATGCTGTTATGTCGGCTTACGTACTTGTTTTGAAATTAAATTCAAGTATTACGGTCGAAAAAGATGACATTTATATTTTTATAAAATAAGTAAGTAGAAAAATGGTAATTTATAGCATGCTTATTTCTGGAAGAAAATCCCCCACGATGTCCAAATTTAGAATTGTCTAAAGGAAAAGAAAATTATTATATTTTGAAGAAAATAAATAAAGAGAAGATTTGGAAAATAAATGAGATTTTATTTTTTTTATATAAAAAACTAAGTTAATTATGAATAATTAATTTTTAACAAATATTAAAATTGAAAACTTATTATTTTATTATTTTCCCAATAAAAATGCTAGAAATATGATTTTACTTGTCTTCACTTTATATATATATATATATATATATATATATATATATATATATATATATATATATATATATATATATATATAGAGAGAGAGAGAGAGAGAGAGAGAGAGAGAGAGAGAGAGAGAGAGAGAGAGAGAGACAGACAGAGAGACAGAGAAGAATTTCTGTAGGAAATCTTAAGTCGGAGAGCTCAATATAAAACACAGAGCAGTAATAGAAGTTAGAAAGAAATAACTCAAGCTAACAATCCAGTCAGTTCACGTTATAATTTATTTCTTCTCGCCTGGACGAGAATCATCATTAGACGTGCTTGTAAGACTGGTGGTTTCTGAATGAAAAATAGAAGCAATCACGCCGTCTTGATATTCTTCAAGGAGGAGGTAGGGGGAACTCGAAGGGGGGGGGGACAGAGCCTATATATATATGTTTTTGATGTATGTCTATTCTACCGGTAGATGTGGGTATATATTAGATAGTATATCGGTGCATGTATTTGTGTGTATGTGTATTAAATGTGTGTGTGCATATGTACTGGCATAGTCCCTTCCCCCAAAAAAACTCAATTAGGAGATTATAATAGTTTTATACAGATCTGCCCACTACCAATAGGTGAGTGGTACCCAAGACGAACCTGGACTGGCAGTACTGACGCCGTGCCCCGCTCCATCCCTTCCTCTATTCCCGCCTTTCCCCATCCTTAAACAGAGACGAAGCTGTTGACCCATCCCCACCTAAATTCTACTTCAGTTGAAATAGTAATTCCACTGGAGTCAAATTTATAACTATAAGTCAATAACGGAACAATAAACATTTTTCCTTTTTAAACCATATTATTCACTAGACTAACTTACTTTAAAATGAATATTGTTCTTTTTTTAAATTTTTTTAATTTCAATTTGACACAACCCCCCCCCAGATTATAAGGCCTGAGCTAACTACGTCATCACTCCCAACATACTGGGTCGGTGTAGATGACGGGTGGTTGGCATTCGACCAGTTCTGGGGTGTTAACCAGATACACCACCACAAACTTGAACAAATAAGAAACACCTCAGTCCATGTTTCCTTCTACCCTCTTCGCCCCCTTCCCATTTCTTGAAGAATACCAAGACGGCGTGATTGCTTCTATTTTTCATTCAGAAACCACCAGTCTTACAAGCACGTCTGATGATGATTCTCGTCCTGGCGAGAAGAAATAAATTATAACGTGAAATGACTGGATTGTTGGCTTGAGTTATTTCTTTCTAACTTCTCTCTCTCCCTATCTCTCTCTCTCTCTTTCTCTCCCCCTCTCTCTCTCTCTCTCTCTCTCTCTCTCTCTCTATATATATATATATATATATATATATATATATATATGAGAGAGGGAGAGTGAGAGAGATTCTTTGTATAAATGTTAAATGTAGCGAAAAAGATTTATCGCATAGTTTTACATTGCAATAATCTTTTGGTAACTCAATAATAATTTGTGTTTTTGCTTGAGTATAGGTGAAATAAAGGTTGGTGAAACAAAAGGTATCCACCCGGCATTTAAAAATTCTAACAATTATGACATCTCATTTTGTAATTCTTGCTCTGCTTCCCTTCTGTTCCTTGGTTTGATGAAAATGCCTTCAGCTATTATGATGGGATCCTCTTTTTTATTGTTTGGTTGGTGACAGCTTTTCAGGGAGCAGGCGAGAAAAATATTTTTTTTTATGATTGATTAAATACTATGACATTAACTATGAACAAGGCAGGCAGTGTGCGTGTGTGTGCGTGTGTGTGCATGTGTGTGCGTGTGTGTGCATGTGTGTGCGTGTGTGTGCATGTGTGTGCGTGTGTGGTAGAGGGAGGGAATAAAATGTAAGTAAAGAGGTGAGAGCAGACGAATGAATGTAAAGTTCAGAAATATAAATAATGGACCAAAATGAAAGGTGAAAAAAGATGAAAAAAATGAGCATCTTGAAAGATAACCAGAAAGCAATAAGGAATGAAAGAAATGAATGAAAACTAAATGAAGAAAAAAATATTTTAAAAAGCCGGAAACAAAAAGCAATAATTTTTAAAAAATGAATTTCAAAAGTTTGAATAAATGAATGAAAAATTGAGAAGGAGCCAAAATATTAGCAAAAGACATCCCTTCTTAAGAATGGACTCATTCTTATCTGCGCGTTTAGCAACGAGCAGGCTATTTCAAACTTTAGTGTGCCAAACCGATGGGGTTTTATAGAGAAATGTGGACATTTCTAAAAAATCTATATTAAACTTAAGCATGACAAACCAAAGAAAAGTGCATTTAGCTTGGAAAATTCCTTTGGGGAATGAAACACAAACGTTTATTTGTAGCTTATTTGCCATAAGTATATTGTTATACTATTATATATATATATATATATATATATATATATATATATATATATATATATATATATAAATTTTCGAAATTGAAACTAATCCGAATCAAGACAGCAGACCTAACACACACAAAATTTTCCATTTTCCTTCAGGTACATCTTTATAACAATAATAAAATGTTAAGCTACATTTATTATTATTATTATACATACCTATATACATATGAGGATAAAATATACATTTGAGGATAAAATATACATATGAGGATAAAATATACATTTGAGGATAAAATATACATTTGAGGATAAAATACACGATATATCATAAGATGAAATGTCGTGGAGACAGAATGTATGAAAAGAAAACAGAAAGAAAAACAATCAAACACAGGAAGAAATAAAAACCAAATGAGAAATGTACCGGTTTCGTTCGGATCAATGAACATCTTCAAAGTGAAGATTTGAACTTTATTGAAAAACGGTAAAACATAGGAAAGAAGACTCGGAACGGAAAAGTACGCGTTAGTTGGGAACAGGTAAGAGAAAGAAAAAGCAGAAAAGGACAAGAAATGAATAGCAGTAAAAGATAAGTAGTACTTAACGGGGGTCGGAGTTGATAATACAGAGTTAGATGTGATGAAAGAGGGATTAGAGCACTACTATCGGGGGGGGGGGGTAGCGGATAGTCCCCATCTACTTTTATATGTAGATATAAGTTTCTTTTTAAGTTGACAAACTTCTTAATATTTTCCCTTTTTGTATTGTATCAAAAATTTTGATGAACTAATTGTGAGATTTTTCTGCCAGCAATAGAAAATTAAGTTTTAAATCAAACAAAAAATAAATAAAAATATCGTTTTGGGATTTGGAAATGAGACTAACATTTTTCCGATTCCGATTCTCCAAAAAGTTCCGATTTTTCCGATTCCCGATTCCAATTCCGATGAATCGTCCCAACACTAGTTTGGAGTCCTGTTTATGTTCGTAAATACAAGATTTGATATTTCTGGCCCTCTCGCTGATATATATATACATATAATGATAATAAACTTAAGTGTGGCAAACCAAAGAAAATCGCATTTTAAAAAAATCTTCCAAACTCTTGAGTCAATCCAACTCAGATCTTAGACATTCATGGCAAGTTTACAACCGACAAACTACGTCTCATAAAGCATTTTATTTAATTTTAAGATTTATTCATAATACTTCAAGCGGCCAACCTTCCAACGGGAAAAATAACCTCTCATAGAGATATGAGGACACTTCTAACAAACTCGAAGAAAATGAGAAACTTGAAAGAAAAGAACCAAAAAGAAGAATGAATGACAAAGTAAAAATGTGAAAAAGAAACGACATGGAGGAGGGAGCGGTGAAGGGGCTGGAGCTGAAGAACACTAAAAGACGTGTATAAAAAATGAAAGTAGAAAAAATGACTTTCAAAAGTCAACTAGTAAATGTAAAATATCCCCACCCCCAAATCTTTAGTTCCCCTTTTTTTAAACCTGAAATTCCCGGCATTCACAACCATTAAGAACAAAAGCGAGAAGAAGCCAGCCGCATGAAATGCAAATGATTTTTGCAGTTGGATGCAACACTTTCCTATTATGAATCATAACACTTAAAAAGAAACGAATTGAATTCATTGGGAAAAAGGCAGACACGGAATCTAAAGATAATTACCAACCATTACACACCCACACACGCATGCGCGCACCCACAAATGTCAGCCACCCTCTTCTTTATTCGTTGCCATCTGGCCTCACTATTGATGCAGTCATGAACATTTATTTATTTTGCAGACGGCGGGGAGAGGAAGTTACTAGACAACCTCAACGACAGAGGGAGACACACGTTCCATCCTCTACACTCTTGGACGGACGTTTTTTTTTTTCTTTTTTGTCTTTTTTTCCTTTTATTGTTTTCGTTCCTCTTCATCTTTAGTTCATTCTTAGAATTCCTGTGGCTTTATCAAAGAATTTTTTCGACCCCTTTTTTGTTGTTGTGTTTAAATGGGGGTGGTTTGGTTTCTAACTATAAAATCTGGGTTGGCTCAGGCAAATCAGATTGTAGGAAGGGGGGAGAATGTGGTCGGGGCAAAAGATAATGATGCAAGCCCTCCCCTCGTCCCCATTGTTGAAAGAAATGTGCATCCAACAAAAGACAAACTGTTAGTCTGCAGGAATGAGACATTGTTGATGACAAACGACAAGCTTTTTCGTAAGGGATGGGAAGTCAGGGGTGGAAGAGATAAACTCCCTTCTTTATCGACAAACAAGAATGTGCAAATACAATTTGCTATCAGAATTTAAACTAATACTCCCACTTTTGTGGGGGTTGAAGGATATTCTCAAAACATATCTTACTGGCAAAATATATCATAGCATTGTTGGGTCTGGCTTTCCCTAATACGTGGAGTCCTAGATCATGTGACAATGAGACGAGCAACCATTGTTTAACAACATGGTCACAAATATAAAGTACCTGACTCAGAAGTTCACTTCCGCTTTTCTCTTTTTTCGATCTTAAGTTATTTATCCTTCTATCAAGTGGCATATTACAATATATATATATATATATATATATATATATATATATATATATATATATATATGATGTATTTTTATGTAATTTTTTTTATTGGTGACTACTATTTCGATTGTTTCACTCCCTGAGTGAGTAAAATGCAAAATATTGCATTATTAGTCGCCCTTAACTTTATAGGACGTTAACTATGTTATAGTATATCTTTCTTGTGCTCTCTTGGTCTTTTCGGATTCCAAGACAAGAATTCATCTAGTCTTGCAGAGTATTCAGTTTAGTGCTGTTACTAGAGGCAACATCACTTGGAGAAGGTGCACCATTCCTCATATAAACTAGTGTGTAGCCATGCCAAGGGGATATTATTTGGGATTCGAATACTATGTTATTTTGAATATTTGATTAGGGTTTACTTATCCTCATGCCAGGTGATCCTAACAAACTATTGTACAGAGAGATTGAAGACATTCGAGGATAGTGTCTAGTAGGCATTCAAATTCTCTACTAATAATTTGAATAAGCATTCAAATTCTCTACTAATAATTTGAATAAGCATTCAAATTCTCTACTAATAATTTGAATAAGCATTCAAATTCTCTACTAATAATTTGAATAAGCATCTAAATTCTCTCCGGATATTATTTAAGTATTTTGTTGTTTCTGATGAAAAAATCTTTTAAATTCTTTTTTTTAATTTAAAGGTTTTGGAAGGTGTCAATGGTAATTATGATCTAAATGAATAAATGCGAAAGTTGGTCCGATTTCTCAGACTCATGTTAAAGTCATAACGCCCTATTTCAAGTTAAATCAACTTTATACAACAGACCCACCAATACTGCTTATGTATATGCGCTATCAGTCGCAAGGCTAACTAATTTGCATATTAGTTTTGAAAAAGGACATTTTATTACTGAACAATTATTTGTTATTAGTTTTTAATACAATGATTGTTTTGAACTTAATAGTTCTGTTTCGCAATATCATTTTATTTCCTGGATTCAAATGTTCCTTTATTTAGCAGACGGACTCGATTTTTAACAAGTTGCGATCTATTTCTAAATTGCAAGTGAGAAGGTAATTTGATTTCTTCCTTCTTTTCTTTTCTTTACGGTCACATTGAATGGATGAATAAATTTGTATCGAAATTTGTTAAATGTTAATGTTTTTCTATCTATATGAATAAATGAGAAACTTTTGTTTCAGATTTACAACAAAGTCTTGAATTAAATGTTTATTATTTTAAGTTAATGCTTCAAGTAGCGAACTTTGCGAAGTGAGAGCAAGCTATCGGAGCCAGCCAGTGTATATATATATATATATATATATATATATATATATATAAAACCAATTTAAAAATCTTGTTTTGCATTTTCCAATTTCATATTTGTTTTTTTCATGATTTATGTTTAAGTTATACTTAAGTATTTTGTTTGGTCTGTCGTGCTTAACTTTGAAGTAACGTGCGTCGATATTGGAGCTGTTCTTCAGACGACATGCAACAACTTTGAAGTAACGTGCGTCGATATTGGAGCTGTTCTTCAGACGACATGCAACAACTTTGAAGTAACGTGCGTCGATATTGGAGCTGTTCTTCAGACGACATGCAACAACTTTGAAGTAACGTGCGTCGATATTGGAGCTGTTCTTCAGACGACATGCAACAACTTTGAAGTAACGTGCGTCGATATTGGAGCTGTTCTTCAGACGACATGCAACAACTTTGAAGTAACGTGCGTCGATATTGGAGCTGTTCTTCAGACGACATGCAACAACAACACAAAAACATTACACTAATATTCTAAACACCAATCATATATTTAACATAATATTAAAATAAAACTTAACTTAATTTATATTCCCTGTGAAACTGTTTTTGCTGCGGTCTATATCTGGCAGCCATTTTGTTTTGTATTATTCTCTACACAGTCGGAGAAGAATAAAATATTATTCTTCTTCTGGTCTAATTATTTTTGAAAAAGGGATGTCTTTTCCCGAAATATCAAATAGTGATTTTTAATCACCCGGACAGCTAAAACACTCTTGCTGTTATGTAAGGAAAAAAAAAAAAAAAGGAAAAATAAATAGTAAGTCTTATATCGTATTCGATTTATTTTTATTGTTTTTGTTCCTTTCCTTTCAACTTGCATCTTACCCGGAATTGCATTGCCCACAGCCTTTCAAAAACTTACTACTACTATACCCAGCAATGCTTCAAGCAAACTACCATTCTCTACTATATATATATATATATATATAGTGTGGGGATTTCTTTCCGAATTAATTTCAGACAGTAAGATTGTTTGACTTGCTATTAGCATTCTCGCTTCCCCTCACCACTTTAAGTGGTTTCATCCAGAGGCTAGAAAAGGCATGTTTTTTTACTTACTAATTTTTGTGTGACAGGACGGCTATAGGTCTGTACTGAGATGCAGAAGAGCGATTACCATCTCTTTTAAAGAATTGGAGATATGAGAATAATGAAGAAGAAAGAAAAAACCATTGGTCTGTCACATTTGTAATAACATTTTCATCGGAAAATGGTCAGATTGAATGGATGCATCTTAACAATGGACCTGTTCTCATTAGTTTCCAATTTCAAACTAATATTTTCTTTACTTCCTTTATTATTCCTCATCTTTGATGTTCATTTTTCTCGGCTTCTCTTTTAAAGAAGAGACTCCAGTCATTAGATAGCGATTCTCTGCTGTAGAAAGCATCACTCAAAGTTAGTATTACAAAAATAAACTGATTCCTTTTTTCATCCTTAAGCCTATTGATTTCTGTCCGGGATAAGGCTAAACGAAGAGAGAAAGAGAGGTTATTGATGTCGGATCTCCTTTGTAACTGCTAAAATATGTTAGTACATCAATATAGAAACCCATTGTTCATCGTTTCTGTTTTCGTAATTTTGATTCTGTAGTACAAGTGGTGAGTCTGGAAGTGGGGGGGGGGGGGTGAAGGATTCATGCAGGACATCGGTGTGAGAGAAAGCATCATTTGCCCGGCACAAAAAATTGCTAATATTTCCCATATAGAGAATAAACAGTTTTTGATGTGAGTAGAACTTGAGCTTCGCATTAAAGATCTGAGGTTGATTTAACAGAAATTATCGAACAACTGAAATGCGCAGATGTTGAGAGTGATGTGATTTGCATTGGTGTATTCAAATTTTTATCTCTGAAGGATTTTAGAAAATATAAAAGAAAAAGATCTTTTGGTGACAGAAGAAAAAGAAAAGGATTACGGTGCATCAGAGAGGTTAGCGATTAGTTTCTGTGTTGTCTGTGGCTCATGACGGTGTCAGTTGTGGCGAGTATGTTGTTTTTTTCTCACTTAAGTGCTTCATTAACTAAATCCTATTTCAGTCATCCAAATTACATAGAGTGAAATAGTACGTTGTTTTTTTCTCACTTAAGTGCTCCATTAACTAAATCCTATTTCAGTCATCCAAATTACTTAGAGTGAAATAGTACGTTGTTTTTTTCTCACTTAAGTGCTTCATTAACTAAATCCTCTTTCAGTCATCCAACTTACTTAGAGTGAAATAGTATGTTGTCTATTTTCTCACTTAAGTGCTTCATTAACTAAATCCTATTTCAGTCATCCAAATTACATAGAGTGAAATAGTACGTTGTCTTTTTTCTCACTTAAGTGCTCCATTAACTAAATCCTATTTCAGTCATCCAAATTACTTAGAGTGAAATAGTACGTTGTTTTTTTCTCACTTAAGTGCTTCATTAACTAAATCCTATTTCAGTCATCCAAATTACTTAGAGTGAAATAATACGTTGTCTATTTTCTCACTTAAAAGCTTCATTAACTAAATCCTATTTCAGTCATCCAACTTGCTTAGATTGAAATAGTACGTTGTCTTTTTTTTAGTTTCAGATTTGGAAATGCATTTTCCTTGAGAAGTTGCAAATGCATTTTACAGATCTGTCATTGGCAAATATTGTGATGCCATCGTTCTGTTGAGATTCTCTTAGAGAAAATCTTGGTCTTTGATTTCAAGTGTCACAGGTCAACAATAAGCACAATGGCGTATTGGATTGTGCTAATACTGCAGATATCAAGATCGTTCTTATCAACAATTAATTGTGTTGGATGAGCTATATTAGATACATTAGATGGAAGTATATTCATCGGTCATTTATTGATTATAATCAATAAATGACCGATGAATATACTTCTGCATGGTAAACTAGAAGAGTCGGATCTCTTGTAATTTAAAGATACCATGAAAAACATTTTAAAGCATGGGCTGTACTTTGTTCATGCGATAATGTAGTTGCTGACAGGTCAGCTTGGCGGGAGACGATCACAATGGTTTGCAACAAAATCAACGAGGACATAAATGTCTCAAATAACAAACAAAATAAAATGGAGAGAGGCAATGCGGGAAGGGGAAATAAATCAACTATGGATTATTCTGGCATCCACATTTAAGTGTATGATTCTTGAGTTGGGTCTGGCAGTGTATACATGTATGTATCAGAGAAACAAGAGAGACCAAATTCATTTTACCATTCCTTCTTTTTTTCCGCACATGCCCTCGAAATCTAACAGTTGACCGTTCATTGTTTTGGCCTTTGTACACTGTGACTTTAATTTGTAACCTTGTAAAGAAGGAGTAGAATTGGATGTTTTGATTGACATTGTCTTGTAAGGTGTGAGCTTAAAAGTTTTAGTGGAAACTTGTTATTCTCCACTCTATAATAAAGAACAATGTGCATTTATTTGTATATTTTTATATAAATATAATATAGGCGTCCTGTCACACAAAAATTAGCAAGTAAAAAAAATGCCTTTTCTAGTCTCCGGAGGAAACCACTTAAAGTGGTGAGGGGAAGCGAGAATGCTAATAGCATATCAGACAACCTTACTGTCTGAAATGAATTCGGAAAGAAATCCCAACTCTAAATAAAAAATCAAATGTAGATGTTTTTTTAGGTCATCAGAACTGATAATCTATTTTTTATGTGAAAAATTAAGTTACTATGATTTTTTTTGAACATTAGACTAATTACCCTTGCATAGGAAGTGTTCTATCCTGTCGGGTACAATGTTTGAGAAAAAAAAATAGTACAAGATTACAGCTATGTTAATGGTAGCATTTACTATATAAATTGTGCAAGATATATATATATATATATATATATATATATATATATATCTTGCACATGAATTGTGGAGGAGGATATATATATATATATATATATATATATATATATATATATATATATATATATATCCTCCACAATTCATGAGAGCAATAAGCTTGAAACGCTAGTGTCTGTAGGTTATAAATAATTTAATTTAATATTTATTTATAAATATTATAATAAGCCATGTAAGAAATTAAAGTTGAACACTCTCGGGGATGTTAAAAATAGACTATCAAAAATCTCTAATGCAAGGTTCTGAATACGTTCGTTGAACCCTCTCGATTAGTCTTCTGTCTGTGTCCGCTTCTAGGTACATATAGATATTAATTTCCGTATATAATGCGACAGTTTTCGGTGCCTGCTTCCAGATTCTAGGCTGACTCTGTGAACCGGGTTCGCACCTCTCGGCCGTCTGAAAGTGTTATTTTCCTGCACTGATGAGAGC
This sequence comes from Sepiola atlantica, assembly GCA_963556195.1. NCBI lineage: Eukaryota > Metazoa > Mollusca > Cephalopoda > Sepiida > Sepiolidae > Sepiola > Sepiola atlantica. The sequence continues at coordinate 46,080,882 of OY744544.1, forward strand.
AATAAGCTTGAAACGCTAGCGTCTGTGGGTTATAAACAATTTTATAGTTATTCATAAATATATATATATATATATATATATATATATTTAATGAAAAGATAAGTTGTTTTTTTATACTGGAACTACGGTTTGACATGTTCCTGTGATCATCAGATGGCATAATTTTCGAATTTGTAGTTGAATTCATAATCTGTTACTATTATTCCTTTTTTTTACTTCAGGGTATTAATTCTATACGCTTTATTTGCAGTCCTGTTATATTATTTTATTTATTTATTTAATTTTCTCGGTCCTCTAAAAATCTTATTCTTATTTTATTTTTTGGCTTATTTGTTTATTCATTAATTATCTGTTATTTATTATAATTTGTAACATTAACTGCTTTTAATTCTACAAATTATAACAAATAACAGATAAATAATAATAATTGCAAATTGAACCTAGAGGAAAAATACCAGATAATAACCTTCAAACAGAAGACTATAAATTTATTGTAAAACGCAGGCATTTAAATAAGTATCTGTTATCACAAATGAAGCCTAGATAAATCATGCATATGCATGAAAAAAGTTGATATACACATATATATGTACATGTATATATGCATATATATACGTGCAAATATATATGCATATATATACATATATTTTGTATAATTAGGCAACATTCCTTCTTTTATACACATCTTGTTGAACAGGAGTGCCAACTTCTGTTTATTCCTTTTCTGATCCAATCTTTCTATTCGTTGAACAATAGATCTTGTATTATTAACCATGGAGTGTAGGAAATCTCTATATTTGACGCACACGTTTTCGAACATCATTGGTCGTCTTCAGGCGGATGATTGATTAATGCAAAATAAAATTGGTGAATTTATTAAGAAGACGTTTCCATGTGATTAAAAACATTAAAAACATTCAACAGCATTTCAACACGCCTTCGCACCCCTCATAACGAGCATGGTTAATGTTGAGCTTTTTTAATTGAATGAACAATGCTTCCATTATGGGGAGGCGAATACCGCAAAATGACACAGCAAGGATGGATGTACTACCGGTTAAGATATTTCTAAAATTATCTTTGGAGATGTTATGTGGTGTAAGGTGTTTGTAAATGGAGCTTTGAGGGGAGGTCAGGTGGCAAGTTAATCGACGTAAAATACTGATTCTAGTCATGCCAATATAGGTGCTGTTGGCAGAGACACATTCTCCGATAGGACATTTGAACACGTATATGGCATTACTAGTTTTTAACCCTAGGACCATTGTTCGCTGAATATTATATGTCTAACCTAGAAATGAAAACTTTTAATATTATCCCTAAACCCTCCATATATGTCCGATACATTGACGACATTCTCCTACTGACAAAACACTTATCTAATTTAACTCAAATAAAAAATGCTTTTAAAAATAATTCAACATTAAACTTTACACAAGAAATTAATATCAACAAAAAAATTCCCTTCCTAGATATAGAAATAGAAATGTCTACAGATAAATTTATCACCTATCCGTATAAGAAACTTACTAGTAAAAATTCCAACTTACTTAATTTCAAGAATAAATGCCCTGATAAATATAAAATGGCTTTCATAAAAAACCTTATCTATCGTGCCAAAAGGAACTCCTCCAATAACGAAATATGTTTAAAAGCACTTGCCGATATTAAACAGACATTAATTAACAATAACTTCCCTAATTATATAGTAGATCAACAAATAAAAAAACTCACTAACCGCCATCAATAAAAACACTAACAACAACATTACTAATAATAATATAAACTTGTTCTATTGCAACTAGATGCACTCCAACTATAAAGTAGATGAAAAAATCATTAAAAATATTATACATAAATATATATCCCCTGTAGATAACGACTTTAAAATTAGATTTATTATTTACTACAAAAGGTTTTAAACTAGCAATTTACTAATAAAAAATAATTCTACCGAAAATGGCTTACTAACAACTAGTAATGCCATATACGTGTTCAAATGTCCTATCGAAAAATGTGTCTCTGCCAACAGTACGTATATTAGCATGACTAGAATCAGTATTTCATGTCGATTAACTTGCCACCTGAAGACAACCAATGATGGTCGAAAACGTTTGCGTCAAATATGGAGATTTTCTACACTCCATGGTTAATAATACAAGATCTATCGTTCAACGAATAGAAAGTTGGATCACAAAAGGAATAAACAGAAGTTGGCACTCCTGTTCAACCAGATATATATATATGGGAATGTATTGGTGTATGCGTGTGAGTGTGTGTTATTCAATTATAACAAAAATAACCACTACAATGAAAAGGAAATCATAACATAATAAGAATTATCATAATAATAATAATCGTAATAATAATAATAATAATCGTAATAATAATAATAATAACAATAAGTAATAAATAAAGAAAAGTATTTAAATAAACTAAATACTTAAATAGAAGATCAATAGCAATCATAACAGAAACTAAATATATAAATAAAACCAAGCGCAGACGTACTAGCGCAGGGACACCCTAAAGACACACAGTGTTTGGCCTTGTTTCCTGATTAGGACAATGAATGCCGGCTCTCGTTCTCTCTACCTGGGCAACTTTGGTAAAGATTTTGTCACTAAGTCTCACATGACTAGTTTGGGTCGCTCTTGTTCTGACCGGTTGAGGGTACAGGTTAGACAGCTTGTCTGCCTGGTGTTTCCGACTGGAAGTGCAGAAGCCATAACTCTTAGGTAGCGCTAAGAGTGACTGCTCCATCAATAGTTGTATGATATCGTGGGTAACTGTACGTGCCATGTTGCACATGGAAAGGGACCCTACAGTTACCCCCAGTGGGCTTTCTCAAGGCCACAACTCTCGACTAACGGTCTGGTTGTGTGAGCTTATTGGCACCAAACAAGCATCCACTTGCTCTTCCCACTCTATCTAAAACCAAAATGACAATACAAAGAAAAAGAAACAAACTTAAACCAGACACCCACCAAAAACTATCTTCGTCTCCGCCCTTGAGGCTAGTATTCACAAATATCTGAAGGCTTAGAACCAACATCAATGATGTAGAAACCTTTCTCCTAGTAAACTCGTCATATATCCTAGCATTAAGGGAAACAAATCTACAATCCTTAATGTCCTTACACCATTTTGACATGATAATACTTCCCACTCTACGGTAAAGACTCTCACAAACATATGCACGGGTTTGGAGTTTATGTTCAGAACACCCTTCCCTGTACTAGAGAACATAGGCTAGAATCAGATGATTAAGCCTACATGTGCTTTAGATTAACCTTACAGCACAGCGTTAGTTACTTTCTTTGACCCAGGACTGTACCCTGCTTAACTCTGTCTCTGAAAACATAGATACAACACTCTCACTTGACTTGAGTGTCCAAATACATCTATTTGGGGATTTTAATGTACATCACCGTGACTGGCTTGGATTCTTCAGCTATACAGATGCAGCTGGTAACTCCACGTATAGTTTCTCCTTAGCGCACTCCCTTTCAGAAATTGTCATTTTCCCGCCCCGCCTTCCTAATCGTGTGAACCAGCAAGCTTCACTTCTCGACCTGTTCTTGACCTCACTGCCCGAGGCTTGTGCTACAGATGCCCATAGCCCGTTCGGGAATGTGGTAATGATTGATATCACCCTAGAATCTAGTCTGAAAGCTGATGAGCCGTTGCTCAAAACGGCGAGATATTACAAGCGGGCTGATTGGGAATCCATCAGAGATCACATCAGAGATGCCCCATGGAGTAAAACTTTTTCTCTCCCTAATGATCAGTGCACAAATGAGTTAACCGAATGGGTCAAAGCAGGCATTGAAGCACATGTCCCCATGCGAAAATTCTACAGCAAGCCACACTCTCAATGGTTCACCTCGAACTGTGCAGTTGCTATTGCTCAGAAGCAGCAAGCACTCTGACAATTCAACCGCCATACAGCTACAAATAGACAGAAACTGTGTCAAGAAATCATTGTAAGACTGTAATAGATGAAGCAAAGAAAATGTATACAGTCACAGAAACTAGGTACTCGTGATGTCTGGAAGATTTTCAATAGCGTGGTGAACAATCGACAATCAACAATTCCTCCGCTATCCAACCACAATGATGTCGTTTGCACAGCAACTGATGAGGCTGAACTACTTGCCCAGCGTTTCGCCTGAAATTCCACTTTGAACTCCACAAACCACCCCCTCCCTAAATTCCCATTGCAGACTGAAGCCACACTTGATTACCTGAACATCACCCCATCTCATGTCCGAGACATTAAAAAAAATCTTGACACCTCCAAAGCTTGTGGGCCTGATCTTATACCAGTAATAGTAATAAACTAATGCTCTGCTGAACTGGCCCCTGTCCTTTCCAAACTCTACAAGAGATGTCTTGCCAATCTTGCTTCCCTGATAGCTGGAAAATTACCTCTGTGGTATCCGTCTTAAAGAATTCTAGGGAAAGACCAGACCCTCAGAATTATCGCGCCATCAGCCTACTCTCGCTAAAATCTTTGAATCCTTAATCAATCTAACGATAGTCCGTCACCTCGTTAATGCTAAACTTCTTTATGACCATCAGTATGGATTTAGGAAGCACAATTTACTGCTGATATCCTAACGGTAATCTCTGAACGCATATACCATACACTGGACAAGGCAGGTAAAGCTAGGGCGGTAGCGTTTGATATATCCAAAGCCTTTGACAAGGTCTGGCATAAAGGTCTTCTCATAAAAATTCACTCATATGGTATTACTGGACGAATATTTAATATAATTAGATCCTTCCTATCCAAACAAAAGATCCAGGTTGTCCTCGGTGTCCGTTCATCCAAACAACATGACATAAATGCAGGTGTGCCCCAGGGATCGATCCTTGGACCGTTATTGTTCCTGATTTTCATAAACAACCTCCCTGATGATATTGTGTCTGAGATGGGTACATTTGCTGACGAAACCACTCTCTACTCTCGTCATGTGGGTAAAACAGAGGCGCACATATCCAAGGCAATGGCTAAATCCTTAGAAAGTAACCCCCAGTCTGTAGTGGAATGGGGTCATAAATGAATGCTAACATTTAATGCTGCTCAGACAAAGCTCCTTTCTTTCAACAACTACAAGAAATCTCTTAAACCACTGATTGCCATGGTAAATAAAACTCTACCTTAGAGTCCAACGTTCAAACTCTTTGTCCTAACATTCGCAGGTAACATGAATTTGAACAAATACATTGAAGACATTGCCAAAGCTGCTGCAAAGAAAGTGGGATCCCTCTACTGTGCTAGAAAACTTATCACACCTGACAGTATCCTATATCTCTACAAAGCCACCATCTGCCTATGCATGGAGTAGTGTTGTAACGTCTCAGCTGGTGCACCATTCACTAGTCTCTCCCTCTTAGACAAGGTCCAAAAAAGAATTGCTAATCTAATAGGTCCCTCACTATCTACCAAACTGCAGCCCCTGTCCCATCGCTGCAATGTTTCATTATTGTGCTTGTTTTACAAGTACTTCAATGGAATGTGCTCCAATGAACTTGCTGCGCTTGTGCCCCCTCGACGTAAATACACTAAATCCCATCCATTCACTGTGGAGGTCCCTAGATGCCGGAACACCTTCTATTCCAATAGCTTCTTTCCTCGGGCTTCCGGTCTTTGGAAATCCCTCCCTGCTCTCTTTTCCCCCGATTGTACTGACATGCAGAAATTTAAAACTAATGTTAACAAGCATCTTGCTGTACAGCTCTTAATTTAGGATGACCCCCAAAACTTTCACCCTAATTCTCAGTAGCCCCTTATGTCTACAGTGGTAACTTTCCTTGTTTGGAGTGAACTAAGTTAAAAAATAAAAATAATAAAATACTGGTAAGATAATTAATAAACAAAGTGAAATAACAGAATAAAAATAAAGTAGACTAACAAACGAACATGCATGAGAATGTGTGTATATGTATATATATAAGGATTAGACTTATATAAAACAAATGCTAAACCATAATTAAAAAGATGAGTGATAATTCTTCCTTAGAGTTAGAATTAAAATTAAGATGGGAAACAAAATAGTTACGTACTTTTAAAATTTAATTGGGGAAAAATACAGTCATAAAATTCTTTATAAATAAAATTTTTTTAAATTGACAGATAAATAGCAAACAAACAAATAAATAAGCCAATAAATTAAATAAAATGATTTTTAAGGGACAAAAAAATAAATAAATAAAATGAGTACTGCAAGATTAATACCCGGAAGTAAAAAAAAAAACTGAGAATGATAACAAATTGTGAATTTGACTCCAAATTTAGAGATTATGCCTTCTGATGATCGTGGAAGCGCATGAAACCATGGATACGTTATAATAACAACTTATCTTATTATGTAACATTAAGCTCTGTCTGGGAAGGCATCGAGCACTGTATTCAAATGCAAATCACTGGCAAAAAATGCTGATTAATGCAGCTATCAGTGTATATATATATATATATATATATATATATATATATATATATATATATATATATATATATATACTAGCTATCGTTGATACTGACTTCTGTGAAAATAGCGTTGCTCAGGATGCAATGAAGTAATTTTAGTTTTTTAATGTTGTTTTTTTGTTTATACAGAAAACAATTAGTTGCAAGGAAGACAATTCTTTACGTAAAAATATGTATTATGGCCCTTTGGTGTTTTTGTGATTAATTAAAAATCTTTCATATGAATGCTTGTCCGGGCCGGAATAAGTATTTTTTTGCAAAAACTGTAGCGTTGAAAATAAGCTAGTCAAAAACAAATTTAATTTGTCAGCTTAGAGGTTATTTGAGTTTGTCTTTTAAAATCCGACAAGCATAATTTCATAGATATAGATATATGTTGATAACAAGAGGGATGAGAACACACATGGATGTAGGTGTAAGTTTATAGCCCCATCTTGAACAATTTGACTAAATCAATCTCAGCAATCCAGAGAGTTTGGTATAACAAAGAACGTAAATTTATTTATCGCGAACAAAGAGTTCTATCCTTTTGCTTGTTAGGTTTTACCTAGCAGGAAGAAATAATGATAATGATAATGATAATGATAATGATACTGATGATGATGATGATGATGATGATAATGATGATGATGATGATGATGATACAGCCGAAATTTTAAATAAAATCTTTGAATGCGGAAACCAACCAACATAACTAACGAAAACGAATTGACTGCAGATAATTTTAAATGAAAAAAGAACCAAACATATAGAAAAAACAACACACAAATCCAAATAAAATGGAAAAAGGTAGAAATCCATTTAAAAAAAGAAAACAATTCAATAGTACACGCAGCATATGATGTCATCAGTCTCGGCTGGTACACCATAAAAATGTTGTGAAAGGTCAAGGAGGATGAAAGACCGAGGAGAGAGAGCACTGACCAGACCTCCACTGGAAGGGGGCAGAGATACTGGAAACTTGGGGAGGCTGAGTGCCACAAAAATTCCGGAGAAGACCAACGGTCGTTGCTAGCGAGAAATCAATGGTGAACGGATGTTGTGATAATGTAAAGTAATTTGCATTGGCTCTCAAAAAGTGGTGGAGAATGCTAGAAATCTGGGAAGACATGTTGTCACTCAGACTCCAAGGAATGCCACTCGTTATCGTCAGTGAGAAATCGTTGATACTGACTTCTGTGAAAACTCATAGTGAGTGAAATAATAATAATAACCAACGAACACTAACCAGTCACAGGTAAGTTGAAACAGAAATAAAATAAAAACATTAAAAGAACGTCGCATGAACCCGAGGGAACTGAAACTGCCAGAAATTCCATAAACTCCTCCTTCCCCTCCCCCCAAAACACACACACACACTCACCCATATGTGATGACACCAGTCTCAGCAAAATGATCATGATGGGTTAAGGAGGATCGAAAGCCTGAGGAGAGAAAGCACTAACCTGACCTCCACTGGTAGGGTGCAGAGAGGATTGGGATTTTTAGGGACTTTTTGCCACTGAAATTCCAGAGAAGACTAACAGGCGTTGCTAGTGAGAAATCGATGGTAAATGGCTGTTGCAATAACGCAAAATAATTTGCAATGGTTATTGAAAGAAGTGGAGAATGCTGGAAATCTGCTGAGACTTGTTGTCACTCGAACTCCAGGGTAACACCGCAATCACTGATAATAACTTGTGTGAAAACTCCTAGTGAGTAAAATAATAATAATAATAATAATAATAATAATAATAATAATAATAATAATAATAATAATAATAATAATAATAATAATAATAACCCTAAGAAACCAATCATAACAAAGTGATTTGACAATTTGCTACAGGACGCTATTTTGTAAATATTAATATAAGGAAATTGATGACATAGACACATTTGTAAGATATTGGTTTAAACATATAAACAAATAAAAAGACCAAAAATTCAATGCAAACAAATTAGTTGGTCACGAGAGAAGAAAAGATGAGAGTAGAAGACAACAAGAGACCGACCCCCCCCCCCCTACACACACACCGAACTTGCATGACAGCAATTAGGATAATCAGGTTTAGATAATTAATCTCTCTCGGTTATCAAGCGAGCATGTCTACAAACACACTGAAATATTTATTAGACTTATATCCATCTCTGATGTTTGTAAACGATATATATATATATATATATATATATATACATATATATATATATATATACATATATACTGTCCCCTTACGATGGAATAAAAAATAAAAATATCCATTCATAAAAATGGATTTGTTTTGTTTTCGTAAATGTCAGCATCACGGCAGGCGACATGGCTCCCCAGCAGGAGAAAGTGACACGCATATATAAAGAGGCAACACTAGCATGCAAAAGCAGTAAACATCCCCAAATTACAATCAACCAAAATATCTCTGACACCAATTCCAGAAGAAGACAAATACCTAATTTAATGAACACATTATCCTGAAAATACGCTCATACGGAATTACTGGGCAATTACTTAATATAATTAGATCCTCCTTAACCAAAAGAAAGATCCATGTTGTCCTCGATGGCTGTTCATCTAAGCAACATGACATAAATGCTGGTGTACCCCAGGGATCTATCCTTGGACCTTTATTGTTCCTGATCTTCATAAACGATCTCCCTGATGACATTGAGTCTGAGATTGGTACATTTGCTGACGACACCACCCTTTACTCTCATCATGTGGGCAAAATGGACGCGATCATATCCGAAACAATGGCTGAATCCTTAGGAAATGACCTCCAGGCTGTAGTGGATTGGGGTCGAAATAGTTGGTAACATTTAATAACATTTAATGCGGCAAAGATAAAACTTCTTTCCTTCAATTACTACAAGAAACCTCTCCAACCACCGATTGTCAGGGCAAATAACACCCTACCTGAGAGTTCAACATTCAAACTTCTCGGAAACAAATACATTGAAGACGTTGTCAAGGCTGCAGCAAACAGTGCTAGTAAACTCCTCACACCTGACATTATCCTGTATCTCTACAAAGCCACCATCTGCCCATGCATGTAGTATTGTTACCACATCTGGGCTGCTGCATCATCTACTAGTCTCTCCCTCTTAGACAAGATCCAACTTAATAAGTCCCTCACTATCAAGCAAGCTCCAGCCCATGTCTCATCGCCGCAATGTTGCATCCTTTTTTTACAAATACTTCAATGGGTTTTACTCTGATGAACTGGCTACTCTGGTACCCCCTCAACTTAAATACACTAGACCAACTCGACAATCAGCTAAATCCTATCAATTCACTGTGGAGGTCCCCAGATGCCGGAGAGCCTTCTACTCCAATAGCTTATTTCCTCGTGCTGCTGGTTTCTGAAAATCCCTCCCTGCCTCCTCTTTCCCCGGACCTTACAGTCATGCAGATGTTTAAAACTAATGTAAACAGACATCTTGCTACACTTCTCCCAACTTGGGGTGACACCCAAAACCTACACCCTAATTCTCAGTGACCCATTACGTCTATAGTGGCGGCCTGCTTTGTTTGGGGTGAAATATGTTTAAGAAAAAGAAAAAAAAGGTTATGATACAGTCATGCCACCTAAGTCTCATATTCCAAGAAGTCATCAAACTTCATTCTTTTTATTCTAAGACTTCATTTCTTATTTTGGCTTGTTTCCAATACTCCATTTTTGGAGTCTTTATTTTTCAGGGGGGGGGGGGAGAATTCTGAGTGATAAATAAGAAGTGTCTATCTACACTCTTAAGAGTAACTCCTCACAAGGGGAAAATCCGATGAGAAAAAAGCAACTTTTGACTTTAGGTTGTGGTGTTGATTTTAAACTTTAAAACTAACTTTTTAAAATATTTTTTGTTTACCAATCTATTCAAAGCTTAAAGTAAATAAAAATGTACTCACTCATACATAACTGAAACAAACACACACACACACACACACGTGACAACATTTATTCGAATAAATTATTTTTATCAATTTATCAGCTATGACGATATTCTGACAATAATCTTCTCAACCAACTAATACATATACAGTTGTTGGTGTAGTATATTCAGAGTAACTTCCCTTGAACCATATTCAAGTTATCTCCCCTGAATTATACTAGCAACAAGAGAATGAACCTTTC
>OY744544.1:46093983-46116483 GCA_963556195.1 Sepiola atlantica
TATGAGTCTAAGTGTATTTTTTTATATATGTACATGTAGAGATGTCTACACATATATTTGGATGTCTTCCAGTATCTACATCTAAAATAAATGTGTGTTCATCTTTATATGTTTAAATGTAAAACCATGTCTGTATTGTTAAATTTGAATATCATTTTCTCATTGTATTTACCATATGTTTGTGTATTATTTTTATTTTTCATTTTTTTATTAATGGATTGCCTATACTTCAAAACACTTTCTTATTTTTTATCTTTCATATAATATTTTCTGTATCAGATTTTTAATTAACACACACTAGGTTCTAACCGGTTTGTGAACAGATGCTATGAATTATTTTTTCTAAAAATAGTATTTTCTAAAAATGTAAATTTTAAATATTTTTAATTTATTAAACTTTGGATTTATTAACTTACCATTTTAAATCTCTTACCATTATTTGTCTATTTTATTGGTCTATTATTTTCTTTTCTTTTCTTTTATTTCATTATATATTTATTTTTATCTATTAATTTTTTATTTTCTATTTTTTAATTTCCATTATTATTATGATTGTTATTATTTATATAATTATTACTTTTATTCAAGTTCATGACTTAATTTATTATCTATTTATTATTCATTATTTTTATCAATTATTTTTATTTTTAAAATGATATTTTCATTAATATTTATTTTTATTCTTAATTATTTTATAATCAAGTGTTAAACTGCAAATTATATAAGTTTTTTAAAAACTTTTTATTAAGATATGTTTTAGGATAATGTTTCTTGAAATAAGATGAATTTCTCTTCAATTCAATTAATGGTGAATTTATCAATTAAGTAATTTTTTAACTATAGGTTCCCATATATTTTAATTTTTCTCCTGGAAAAAAACTGTAATTGTTTAAAAAAAATTCCTTTTCTATTATGTGTTTTTGATATGCGTGTAATGTCAACAGTCTTTCTTTCCCTTATTGCGCCTCTTTATATGTTCAATATAATTGCTTTGTAACTTATTTTAAGTGGATTGCTATTATCATACCCCAACCCTCCTTCAACCCCTCGAATTGCTGTATAATTGATTAATGTTTGCACTCTAGTAATGATGCCATTTTAAAACTTTGAACTTGCTGTCTATTCCCTGTGCTGATGAAGTAACTTGATATCAATAAAAATCCATATCGTCTTAGAAACGATCGTACACGAAATTGTTTTTATTTTGAATTCTATGAACGTACGTAAATGAATAATGAATATAGCTTAAATTTATTTACCTCGTATCTATAATATATATATATATATATATATATATATATATATATATATATATTATATATATATGATATATATATATATATATATATATATATATATGATATATATATATATATATATATATATATATATATTATATATATATGATTATTTTTATTTACACAGACATGTACAAAATCTGCGACACTGGCATGTCGATGTTATCGATCAACAGTTATTATAAACTGAGATCTCTTCAGGCAGAGTTAGAATCCGATCTTAACATTAGATCATATTTTGGAAAGAAATAAATGTAACCGTCTTTTTATTATCATCGTTTCTACATCATCGTTTCTACATCATTGTTTCTTTCCCCTTTATATTTCGACCGCCTGTTATCCACGGTAAAACAACATATTCAATATGGCGGCTATACTCCTCCTATAAAAACGTTAAAATTGAAATATCAAATATTCAAGTTTTATAGCATCTTAATTTAAATATCAGTTGATTTGAAATAACGTATTCAACATCAATTGATACGCGAACAAAAACAAACTCTGATTCTTAACTTTCGTTTGAAGAGATTTATCTCGAATATTGATCATTTAAAAGATATGTGTGAGAAAAAAAATAACATATTTTTAATGCCAAATTAATGCATTATGACTGCTTCTAAGCCACATATTCTTCTATAAAATAATTTATTTCAAATAAATAATTAAAAACAAACGTCTTTCTTCCACTTTATTTCAATATTTTAACTTTAAAAATCTCATTTGTCGTTAGAGATTTTTTAAACAGTCCAATCCCAGAACTAAGGTATATTTTAGCATGTATTTTGTGTTATTAGAGTATATAAGAAATACACTTTGATTGACTCACATTTAGTATAATAATACATAGATATCGGTGAAAATAAATAGGAAGTGCTGCAGTTCCACAGCACCTATAGGTGGCCACCATAGTTCATACTCATTTTTAGGAGATGTATTTTTTGTCATTTTCAAAAATGTAATTTTCAATTCATTTCTCAATAAATGTAGAGCATAGATTAGAGATATATTAAAGATGGTAAAATCTATTAATAATGAAAAAATCAATTAAAAATGAAAAATCTATTAATAATGAAAAATTTATTAAAATGAAAAATCTATTAAAAATGGAAAGTCCATTAAAATTCAAAAAGTCTATTAAAATTGGAAACATCTATTAACATTGGAAAAATCTATTAAAAATAGAAAAAATATTTTTAAATAGAAAGTTCTAAAATAAGAAAACTAAAAGACAAAATAAAATGAAGTGAAAAAGAGAAAAATAAAAACGAAATATTTGATAAAAAAATGATGAGAAAATAAAAATACAATAGAAAAATGTTGGAAAAAATTTAATAAATAACATAATTTTTTATTGAAGCATCGTTTTAGGAAACTGATATTTACTTTGTGAGAAAAGTTAAACAATTGAAGATTTGCAGACGATATTATACTTTCTGCAGAGACTGAGGAGAAAATGAAAGACATCTTGGAATATAAAAGGAAATCAAGATGAAATCAAGATGAACAAGAAGGAGACCATGACGATGTGCAATGAGGCAGCAAAGAAGGCGGAAAAGAATGGTGAAGATGTTAAAGAAGTCAATGAGTATCTGGGAAGATTGATAACATTAGAGAAGAGTATGGGTAAGGAAATAGATCAAAGAATTCTGTTAGGATGAAAACGGGTTGCCAGGTTGAGTCACTTTCTAAAGAAGATACCAATTTGTTTAAAAAAGAAGATAAACGACAGAACAGAGTGATGGAGATTCAGAAAATAGAGCAGAGTGATGGAGATTCAGAAAATAGAGCAGAGGGGTGGAGATTCAGAAAACATCAGGAAATGAAAATTAGCAGTGGCTCAACGGAGGATTGAAAGGTCATTGGTGAACATGACACGAAAGTAGAAGATAAAGTGAATGATGTTATAAAAGAAACGACTAAAATGAAAGACATCATCGGCAAAGTAAGATAGATGAAAGGACAGAGATCTAGCCATTTTATTCAGAACGTGTGCAACAGCATGTTGGCAAGGATGAGGGGAGAGGAGGTGAAGTTTCCATCGAAGAGGCGATCAGAAAAAAATTGTACGAGATCTGTGAAAAATTGTAAAAATGTGGAGGAAACTGTGAAAACCATCTGACTGCTGCTGTTGCTTCTGCTGATGTGATTGAGCGAGGTTTTTTTTGTTGTTTTTTTATAATGCAGTGTTGAACTTGGAAATGTCGAGATAGTCTGCTTTTGATCAAGCTACTTCTCGCAGATTTGAAGCTCTTCGTGTTTCTGAAAGATTTCAGGTTACCTTCAACACCGAGGTCAACAGGATTCAGTGGTTTCTCCAAGTCATCGAGGAAGGTCGTCATTTGTAGGCATCGCGTGGCAGTTTCACATGCACCAACGCAACATTGTTATCCTCACTCTGCATTGTGATGGATGACTGAACGTCCTTGCTTGCTGTAGATTGTTCACAAGTGCATTGGTAAAAACGACCAGAGGCCATCAAAACCCGACGATGCAGATGTCTTTGGATTCCTCCAGAGCGACTTTAGCCGAGTGTCAGACCAATCTGATGCGACTGATGATGCGACTGATAATGCTACTGATGATGCTGATTATTTAGTTCTCTAAATCAGTGACGTTTACATCAAAAACCTTTTAGAAGAAAATGAATTTGACATTTAATTAGTTTGTCCCATGAAGCATTGAGGCCATAAACACCAAGTGATGCAAATGCGTTGTTTAAGAAATGAGAAAATCTCTTCCGATGTTTCATGGTGAAAAATTTTAACACAATTGTATCGTTGTTTAAGAAATGAGAAAATCTTTTCCGATGTTTCATGGTGACAAATTTTAACACAATTGTATCGTTGTTTAAGAAATGAGAAAATCTCTTCCGATGTTTCATGGTGAAAATTTTAACACAATTGTATTGTTGTTTAAGAAATGAGAAAATCTCTTCCGATGTTTCATGGTGAAAAATTTTAACACAATTGTATCGTTGTTTAAGAAATGAGAAAATCTCTTCCGATGTTTCATGGTGAAAAATTTTAACACAATTGTATCGTTGTTTAAGAAATGAGAAAATCTCTTCCGATGTTTCATGGTGAAAAATTTTAACACAATTGTATTGTTGTTTAAGAAATGAGAAAATCTCTTCCGATGTTTCATGGTGAAAATTTTTAACACAATTGTATCGTTGTTTAAGAAATGAGAAAATCTCTTCCGATGTTTCATGGTGAAAAATTTTAACACAACTGTATAGTTGTGCAATTGTAGTTCAGACAGAAAATCAATATTTACAGCAAGCCATTAGTAAAATATGGCCTGTATTGCTTTTATGAATTGTCCTCATTTACTTGCCTCCCCACGAGGGCAGAGTTAAACTCAAGGTCAGTTTTTATGTTGAGAAAATCAAACTCCCTAAAAGGGATCACATTTAATTGGGACAAAAGTAAAAATTGCATTTGTCTAGAAGGACTTCTTCAGTGAACGAGGACAGAAAAGATGAAGTGTAACACCACACCAGATACTACACCATGTTCGTTATCAAAAAAGCTAATCTTACTACTTTCATTTAATTTGTATTATATGGCTACTATTTTCATGTTGGTTGCTATTTTTACAACGTTTCGCCGATGTAACCCCCGACATTCTTCAGGTGCATCTTTTGAAACTTGTAATTCTTTATGTAAAACTCGGAAACACATACAGAATTTCCGACTGAAGCCTTTATTTAATTCACGGAGCTAGATTGTTCTCGTTCTGTCAACCATGACCGGAAGAAGTTTTAATTATTATATAATTTGTAGTTATGATCGTCTGTCGTACGAATTGAACCATTAATCTGCAGAAGATTGTGGCTTAGAACTGATTGTTAAGCAATGCCTTTATCTGTTGCGTTGGGATTTAATTCTTGTATGAATGTTGGAAGAATTAAACCTAATCTTCGTTTATTACTATATATATATAAGTGTATACAAAACACTTATCTAATTTAACTCAAATAAAAAATGGCTTTAAAAATAATTCAACATTAAACTTTACACAAGAAATTAATATCAACAAAAAATTCGCTTCCTAGATATAGAAATAGAAATGTCTACAGATAAATTTATCACCTATCCGTATAAGAAACTTACTAGTAAAAATTCCAACTTACTTAATTTCAAGAATGAATGCCCTGATAAATATAAAATGGCTTTCATAAAAAACCTTATCTATCGTGCCAAAAGGAACTCCTCCAATAACGAAATATGTTTAAAAGCACTTGCGGATATTAAACAGACATTAATTAACAATAACTTCCCTAATTATATAGTAGATCAACAAATAAAAAACTCACTAACCGCCATCAATAAAAACACTAACAACAACATTACTACTAATAATATAAACTTGTTCTATTGCAACCAGATGCACTCCAACTATAAAGTAGATGAAAAAATCATTAAAAATATTATACATAAATATATATTCCCTGTAGATAACGACTTTAAAATTAGATTTATTATTTACTACAAAAGGTTTTAAACTAGCAATTTACTAATAAAAATAATCCTACCGACAATGGCTTACTAAAAACTAGTAATGCCATATACGTGTTCAAATGTCCTATCAGAAAATGTGTCTCTGCCAACAGCACGTATATTGGCATGACTAGAACCAGTATTTCACGTCGATTAACTTGCCACCTGACCTCCCTCCAAAGCTCCATTTACAAACACCTTACAGCACATAACATCTCCAAAGATAATTTTAGAAATATCTTAACCGGTAGTACATCCATCCTTGCTGTGTCATTTTGCGGTATTCGCCTCCCCATAATGAAAGCATTGTTCATTCAATTAAAAAAGCCCAACATCAATCATGCTCATTAGGTGCGAAGGCGTGTTGAAATGCTGTTGAATGTTTTTAATGTTTTTAATCACATGGAAACGTCTTCTTAATAAATTCACCAATTTGATTTTGCATTGATCAATCATCCGCTTGAAGACGACCAATGATGGTCGAAAACGTTTGCGTCAAATATGGAGATTTCCTACACTCCATGGTTAGTAGTACAAGATCTATCGTTCGACGAATAGAAAGATCGGATCACAAAAGGAATAAACAGAAGTTGGCACTCCTGTAAAACCAGATATGTATAAAAGAAGGAATTTTGTCTAATTATACAAAATTTATACTATATATATATATGTGTGTGTGTGTGTTTGTGTGTGTGTGTGATGTGAGTGCGTGTGTGATGGGACGATTACAATATTTTTACCGTTTCCGATACAATTACTGATGTTGATACAATTACTGATTCCGATTCCATTAATATACCAAAGTTATGTTAAAAACATCAACTAACAATTTGTTTACGTCAGTTTGTTTTACTATAATATGGCACTGGAGCAAAATCTATTAAAAAACGTTCATTTTTTTTGTAACGCACCCATAAGCTATAAAACACCAATACACATTGGTAAACTTTTTCTGGATTACAAAAAAAAACTTTATTAATTAATGATTTATTAATACATGCTTATTTTCATTTTTCGTAAATTAATTTATTTAACTATCTTCAAAGGGAGGTTAAATAAGATTATAATACTAAACGTGTTTGTTTTTGTTTACGATTTTGTTTTACGAACTTAACTATGTTGTACGTCGTATTATTTTACGAATAATGACAATAATATAATAATCTCAATTATATACAAAAAATTACAGAGAAATCTAGGAAAAAAAATTCAGATTCGTTATACCCTCTGAAGGGTTAATGTTTCCAATATATATATATATATATATATATATATATATATATATATATATATATATATATTACACTTTTTTCAAAGGAGTGTAATTGTGTCTAGTCAATGGAAGGAAAATGTAACAACTGAACTCTCAAACGGTTTCAATAATATTAATAACCAATAATCATTTTATTATTAGTCTTTGATTTTATTGCCTTTTATCTCCACCCAATCCACTTCTTTAGACATTTTGTTTTACAACCACATTTACATGAAAACTCAAAATCAAAGAAGAACTGACGCTAAAGTGTGTCTCGCACAGAGCAGGCGAAATCACTAATTCCTCTATACCTAATTCAACTACAGACCATTCTTTTCATGTTCAAAGTTTAAAGGTTTTATTTTTACATTTTTTGGCTTCCTATTGTAAGGTTGTTTGCCAATACTAAGTAACCTGGCAAAAGCCTACTGGACAAAAGCCCACCATATAAAAAACATATTTTACATTTTACTTTTAATTTAATTATCAATGATGTTTGTCAATATTTTTCTTGATAAAAATGCCTTATTTAATTTTTATACATTTTTCGGAACCTTGTAAATCAACTTAAATTTCCATCGTATTTTGATGTTATTATGATCTATAGATTTTAGATATTCATCATTTCATTATTAGTACCAGCAATAGAAATTAAGTTTTTGGAATCAGAAATTAGGCTAAAATTTTTCCGATTCCGATCATCCAAAAAGTTCCAATTTTTTCGATTCCTGATTCTGATTTCGATTAATCGTCCCAACATTAATATATATATATATATATATATATATATATATATATATATATATATATATATATATATATATATATACCTTTTTAATGCTGTTCTAATCTACCATTTATAATTATTGGATTTCATATTGTATGTAATTCTATACTGGGTTTACTTAGGAGGCCATTGTCACTCAACATATGCGCTTCTCCTTTGAGATATCTTACTCTCCACCATTCTTCTCTCTATATCATTTTTACTCCATCCCACGAGGGTAGATAATTTCCCTTCATATGTGGTCAGCCATAACCGACTTTTGAATATATCCATGTATTATGGCTTTCCGATTTCATAGTCTCACCGTTGTATATTTTTCTACATTTACATACTTGGTCATGATGTTTTCCGTCGAAAACGACTCAGATGAGATAATTCCAGAGAGTTGAGTCGCTCTTGAATACTGTCCTCATGTCATATGGATTATATATCTTCTAATTTTTTTCCAGACAAGTCCGTCATATATAGTATCCAATGAACATGACATCTGCTCTAAGAAATATGAGTCAAACATCAAATGAGACTATCCGAAAAGTCACCATTTTATTTATCATTTTTACAATTTTAAATAAATAAATTAATAAAAGTGATATTCGTTTTATTTATAATTTTTAGCTGATAATTATTTTCATGGTAAGAATAAAGGGGACACGGTAGGTAAGCATCCACAGAATTTCCACATGGCCCTGCTTGTACATTGCATTAATGATATCTATGAAATAACACATGTCAGCATGTAAAACGGACGTTAAACTGATGATGATGATGATGATGATGATGATGATGATGATGATGATGATGATGATGATGATACAAGCACAATTTGGTTCAGCATCTGTTCTTTCCGGCCCTTTTCATTGTTTATAGTTTCTTTGCCTCTTATTAATTCTACCCGAAATTAATTCAAAGCGAAAACTATAAACATCACGTGATAAATCCATTTGGAATGTTATAAAATGTGTAACATAATGCAATGAAAAATGGCTGTGATGGATGTCTACCCAAGATCAGTGACTTCTTTACTACATCAAAGTCGGTACTACCGACATTTACATATCTCTATTGAAGTGGCCTTAAACCTGCTAGGGTCCCTTGAATGGATGGTTCCAACAGAACTCTGGATGCCGCCTTACTTTTAATTTGTATCCCAGATAGATTGCTATTTGTATCCCTTTACTTAAAATATTTTTTGGAAAATTTATATACAGTCGCTTTTAATGATATTACATTTTATTTCGTATCTATTCTATTTATATATATAAAATAAAAGTTAGTTTTTCGCCTTTCAAATCAGTTAGAGTAGGTATGAAAACTAATGCATCAAACACATCGAAAATCAACACTACCTATACACCTTATCTGGACCGTATTTCCAGCAACTTATACATACTTTTAACATATAACATTAATTCTTATTATTTATCCCATAAGACAACTCTTTTACTTGCATGCCCCAAAGAGAGGGTAGCACGCTAATTTCTCTCTATGAATCATTAACTCTTACACTCCTCAAAAACCGTTTTGCGATTATTTTACGAGGAAAAGCGATTCACCTTCACCGCTTAAGAATTTGTAAAGCAACCAATAAGCGCTCAGCTTACATAGGCATGAGACACATTTCATCCCGACCACGTCGTGCATTGCCTGAAGTGAATCATTTACAGACATCCCTTAAAAACTTTCTCCAATAAATAAATCGTTTCATTAATAACATTCAATACACATTTCACAACACAACACATATTATGCGCTTTCGAATCAAATACATCGCCAAAACACACAATCTCCTTTCACATTTAGGACGCTGAAACCGTACATAAATGAGTTACACCAAAATAATACTTCGATAAACGAACGATTTATTACCCAATTCAACAGTAATTCAATAATAAACATTTTCCCCTTTTTACAACTATGATCGATCGTAGCATATAAAATATTACTGTTTCAATGTTTCCCCTGTACCATTACCTTTTTTACGAGAAAAGCCCTGTAAAGACATATTCCTATTTTTAAGAATCCTTCCGTACCATTGTGTGCGAACGAGCAGGGCAACAAAGTGTAAAAACAAAAACAAATGAGACTTGTGATGTGCAGTTTTTTTGTACATTTTGTTTTTTACTGCCCCTATTTACTTTCTTCCACAGGAAGATAGACTTAGACACAAGGTATGTTACTCATGTGGGGACAAATCAAGCTCAATAAATACAGTCACTGGATTTAGACACAAATGAAAATTACATCAGTCTCGATGGGCAGAATAGATGAAGTGTACAGCACAATAACTTAAAATAAAATTTCTTTCAGATTAGGCAGACGTACATTTTCATTTACGTTGTCTTCAAAATAAAGATGCCCCAAATGTGTGCTTATCGAACAAAACTCAAGAAAAACGCTGCTTCTGCATTTTTTTTCACCAGAAAAAAACCAAAAACAGATAAAAAACAAAACAAACAATGCTTCTACAGAACCGGTACCGTTAGATAATCGACTTTGGTAAAACTAAACCATATGTTATGCTTAGTTTACGGTTAGGGTAATACAACACGAAGAAATTAAAACTCGAACACACAAATATAGTAGATATCTTTAGGAAACTGGGGCAATTTCTATTTTTATTCCAGATGTGATCTATTTGTGTTCTGTCGGCTTTTAAATTTATTTTAATTCATATTACTCTCGAGCAGCGCCAGGTAACGGGTCCTGCTAGTAAGATATATAATCTACTGACTAAATGTTATAGAAATTGCTTTTAACAGTAACGACATATGTAAAAACGTTACTGTGCATGAGCATTAATTTGGTCCAAACTTGAAGACGATCAAACTTCCATTATTTTGAAAATCGTTTCTATCGATCGATTTTGTTACGATTTAAACAAAATGAAATTGAACGTTTATGCATAGGAATATCTTGCAATTTTAAGCTCACACCCGCCACCACCTATTGTTTCAAACATTTTGTACTTGTTTGTTTTTCTTCAGACAATCATCCTGAGGAAGTCTTGAAATAAAGACGAACCATTGATAAATGCATAAATCATATTTTTTGGTTTTACTTTTTCAATTTCCATAGAAATATCTGTATTTTATTTTGCAGAAATTTTTTGCCAATGTATTATTTACTAAAGCAAGTACACGGCCGTGTGTGAAAAGAAAAAAAAGAAGATATTTCCCTTTTTTCTAAAACTAGAATAATTAGTCCGACGTGCTCAAATTCTAGTATATATTAAATATTAAATTGTTTTTAACGCCAATACGTAGTTAAGGCGAAATATATTGTTTTGGATTATTAAAAGAATTTCCAACGCTATTGATGATGTTTTTTTAAAATTATTATTGCAATGTAAATATTGAAAACCCAACAAAATAACTTCATATTTTAGAATAAATAAATATATAAACATCCAATGATATTATAGAATTCAGGCAAGAGAGGGTTTTTTACCCCGCCTAATAAACCGGTATCGTCCGGGCCTTTGGGTCTGGATTTACGCCGGTCTATTGGGGGTTGTCTGGTCCTGTGCAGTTCTAGGAGGTGCACCCTTCCAGGCTTCGCCTCCCCTCTTTGGGGAGGAGTAAGTTTATTGCTTACTGTCTGAGGCGCCCCTACCGGGGAATGCCGACGGGGTTGCCCAGGCAATTTTTTAAATAGCCAGAGTGCTCACCTCTCGAGCGCTGGCTTATCTAATCCCAATTTCCCGACCTTGTGTCACATCTTATCTTGTGGGAGGTAGATAAAATAAATTCAGGCAAGAGAAAAATGGCAACTTTGAGAGAATGCCATAATTATGGAACAGCCAGGAATCAATGAACTCATTATCAGTACCTTCTGAGACTGGCGCTATAATTGTAATAGAATACTGCTACTCTCTTTCTGTTTATAACATTTCACCTGAAGAATCTCTTACTTCTTAAAGCAAACATTGTGCCATTGAAGTTAAATATTTATTTACTCCTATGCAGGAGTTAGGCACAATGCCAGTTTTATCTTACTCCCACAAGTAAGATGTGACCACAGCTCGGGTCGAGTAAGTGGGGTTTGAAAAGCCAGCGCCCGAGAAAGTGAGCACTCTGGCCATTCAAATTGCCTGGGCAGCCCCGTCGGCATTCCCCGGTAGGGGCGCCTCATGCAGTAAGCAATAAACTTACTCCTCCCCAAAGAGGGGAGGCGAAGCCTGGGAGGGTGGACCTCCTAGAACTGCACAGGACAAACCCACAGACAGGTGGAATCAAGCCCCGAAGGACAAGACGACACCCGTCTATAGGGTGTAGTATCCATCGGAACAGATACTACACTTACTTCCTAGCGTGCCAGGTAAGTTAAATAATGTCGTGACTGTTATTTTGACAATTTATTTTCGAGCGTAGCTGCAGCCCGTCAATGGCCAGATAGCAGTCAATCATGAATGAGGATGAAGTTTGGGGCAGGCTAGCTAGCATCCATCCAAATTTATATAATTTACTGTTAATAATGATTTCCTTTAGAATTAACACTATTAAGAAAGAAAATAATTGTCATTGTCAGCTAAATATTCTTTAAATAAATAAAACGAATATATTTCTTCTTTCTTTATTTATTTAAAATTGTAGCACTTTAATTATTTTTAAAACAATAAATATTGTTTGTCTTTTTACCGTAAAAATAATTGTCAGCTAAATATTCTTTAAATCAATCAAACGAATGTCACTTTTTAAAATGTATTTATTTAAAATTGTGCTGTTTTTAGTCTACGGGAGGACATAATTGGATTTTAAAATGAGTGAAGTCGGAATTTTTTGACTTAGCGACATGAGATTAATAACCAACCACTTTGCTGATCGGACGATCTTATGTTTGACAAGCCGGCGAAATTTGATAATGTACGTAGGAACATGAAATTCCAAGGCTTGATTATTAAATAGATAATCAAGCCTTGCCACCAGTTGTTAGTCATGTGAATTCGAAGGAAATATTACAATTGGAAAGCACACGAAGAAAATTGACTGACCTCATCAAAAGATAAAAGATTACAATGATAACGAGGACTTTCTGCTCGTTAAATGATGAAAATACTATTTAAAAAATAAGTATTACAGACCAACGAAAATGCTATTTCAAACTTAAATATCAGAAACCAACGAAAATGCTATTTCAAATTTAAGAGTGACAGACCGACAAAAATGTTATTTCAAACTTATGTGTGCGGAAAGACCGAAAATACTATTTAACACGTACAAAAAGTTTATTTCAAACTTATGCTTGACAGACCAACGAAAATACTTTTTTTAAATTTCAGAGTGACAGACTAATGAAACGGCTATTTCAAAGTTTAGTGTAACAGACCGACGAAAATATTATTTCAAACTTAAGCATGACAGAACTCCGAAAATGCTATTTCAAACTTATGAGTGACAGACTGATGGATATACTATTTGAAATTTTTGTTGACAGACCAACGAAAATACTATTTCAAATGTAAACGTAACTGATGTACATTATGCTTCTTATGGATGGTTGGACGCATCTCATTTTAGATACGTCCATTCAATCTGCACGTTCAACGCGTAAAATGCGATTAATTGAAACTTTAATTTTGTTGTCGAAATCTCTCGAAACAAGGCATGAAGCCATGCGATTTAAGGAGCTAAGAAGAACTAAAAATGATTATCACAAAGACAAGAGATGCCTATTGACCTTAGTCTTGAGAAACAGTCAGCAGGAAGAGAGTTCCACAAGCCTGCAGTTCTTGAGAAGAAGCTACTAGAATTGGAAGCTGTATGGAAGCTGTATTATATCAAGTTATCAAAACTGAATCATCCAACATAGAAGCATCTAAAAATTGGTATAAACATTAGGTTTAACTACTTTACTAAATAGAAAAATAAGAGAGGAATTTAATTGAGACCTTCAAAATAATTAATGCTAAAAATAATATGACAAACCAGAGGGAGCATAGTTTTGCTAGTATTTATAATGTAAACGTTGAGTTTGCTAATTAACAGCCGATTAATTTATATATAAATGTATATAAATTATAATTATATAGAAATTATTATTATCATTTCTGATGATCTAAAGAAAAAACACTAACTTTTTAATCAGAGTGGAGGATTTTTTTCTAAATTAATTTCAGACAACCAGGCAACTCTGAATGAAATTGAAAGACGACAATCGTTGTTCACATAAAGAAATAAGAAAGAAAGAAAATTCACCAAACTGGAAAGTTTAAGAAAGGAAAGAAAAAACGTATAAATCGGTATAGAAACAAAGGGGGATTATGGAAATGAATTTGCTTTTCTCTCTTCTTACGAATAAGGTCAAACAGCTTTTTGTGCGACGGGACGGATATTTACATATAAATACACATTGGTTTTTATTATAGGGTGGAGGATTAACAATCGAAAGATTTTCATTCGAGCTTATGTAACGAATTTGCAATCAATTTACTTCAAGTAAATGTCACTAAAATATATCAGGCTAAAAAACAAAACAAGAAGGATGTGAGTGAGTTAGCCTAGGCCCCCAAAACGTCAAAATCCAGTCTTGATTGTAGGCTTTTATCTTGAGCTTTATTAAACACACAAAATATATTTAATTGTTTGAAGTTGGCCATAAAGCCGACACCGATTAACATTATCTACGTAACTTGTACGCGAAAAAGACAAGTTTTTTCTTGTTACACTCTGATAATTGGAACATCTCCCTATCCCTAAAAAGCTTCCATTATTAGAACCGTCAAATATTGGCGGCACTTTACAGCAGCCACGGGACCTCACACCATGCAATTAGTTGAGAATACGACCGCTCTTTATAACGATACTTATCAAAACATGTTAACACTAGTTCTTCATGGAGGACGGGGGGGGGGGGGGCGGGTTATAATGGTTATCAACAGAGGATGTTGAATCAGTAAACTGAGTCCGATTTGTTATGCTTCCTTGCACACTAAAACGTTGGGGCGACGTATGAACTTACATTTCCGGGCATGGCGGAAGTGGGGTGTAAGGGTATTGGCCTAATGGATATTTTCACAGACTATGAGACCAGCTAAGTTGAGTAATTCTATCATATCCATTGTGCTCAATTATACATTACTACTACTATTACTACTACTCTCTGTCTGCTCATTTGTTTGCTATGTTGGAATAAACTGTGCTTCCAGCTATCTACAGGATTTACTTTTATTATATCTTTGTGTTGTAGCTTCCACCATCCGATACCACGGGCGTCTTCTTTAAGTGGTGAGTATAGGATCTGCTCAGATAATTTGCTGTTCTCAAATCTGTTCACATAGGAAAGATACGAACCTGCATGTTTTTTTTTACTAATGAGTCAGCACGTACCAAGGGCAAAAGCCACTCGATGATCAGGTTTAATGGATGGATTGTCAGTTGAAAAATGAAAAATATTATGAGAGGATTGAAAATAATGAATGGAATAAACAAAATTTGATTACTTGCAATTTCTCTTCAGGTACAATAGCAACTTAAGTTCAATTTCTGCTATATTCTTTACGGGCACCACATACGAAAGTCTGTAATGTTTCTCAAATGATTATGTATGACGTCACTTATTATGGTTATGGGTCACAGAAGATTTATCTTCGTTAAGGATGCCACGTTAGTAAAAACTGAAACCTATCATTTACTTGTTTTCTTTGATTGATGAATTCGTCTAGCATTCTGAGAAATATTTTCTTCGATAGGTTTCATCACAAATAAAGACTCGAAACACAGAAAAGGGTTTCACGTTTCTCTACTTTTATTGCTGTTTATGCTATTATACTTCTTTCTTTGTATCGAGTGAACTCCCCACCGGGTGGAGCAAAGCACAGGACGTCCTCGTTACTCGGTGTCAATCTTTGCTCTGCCATTGTTTCTAATTGGATGACCGTATTTATCAAAATCTGTTTTTTTTCTATTTTGCACGTTTCTATCTAACCAAGAAAACCTAATGTTTATTTTACAACTTCGTGACCCAAAACATTTATAATTTTTTTATAAAATAAATAATTCATTTTATTAAGATAAGATTTTTTGTGGATGTTTATCAATCATTTTAAAAATTACTTTTACTTTCATTTCCTAGATATATCTATTATGAAATTCTTCCTACATGACTAAAAATAATAAGTCTGTTTACTTCTATATTTTCCTTATGGATAATATAGAAGTAAAGAGTCCTATTAGTTTTCTATCTAATTTACATACGTGTTTACGAACACACTTTATAAAGTAGATGAAAAGAGAGAGTTACTCTTTCTCTAAAATGCAAAAAAATAGGCACATATACGTTGTAAATATTACAAAGTAACAAATATAAAAACATTATTTGAAAATTTAGTTTTTCCCAGATAATAGGATTTTTTCTTAAATACACTAATTTGTACAAACGTATTTATTAAAAAAGTGTTTAATAATGCAGTATTAACAAAATAACATCTTAAAAGAAACAAATACCAAGTAACTTGCATAGAAATGTTAATTATCTTCTTACCAAGCAAACAATTTGAAACGACCTAAAAGAAACAGCAAAAACGCAAAAACGTAAAAACGTAAAAACGCAAAAATGTAAAAACACAAAAACGTAAAAACGTAAAAACGTAAAAACGCAAAAACGCAAAACCGCAAAAACGTAAAAACGTAAAAACGTAAAAACGTAAAAACGTAAAAACGCAAAAACGCAAAACCGCAAAAACGCAAAACCGCAAAAACGTAAAAACGTAAAAACGCAAAAACGCAAAAACGCAAAAACGCAAAAACGTAAAAACGTAAAAACGTAAAAACGCAAAAACGCAAAACCGCAAAAACGTAAAAACGTAAAAACGAAAATCAAACAAAATTACTCCCACATGATGAATAATTTAATTCTACAATCTAAAACACCTTCACGAAAAAGAAACATTGTACAAACTCACTGATTCTGGAAAAAAAAAAATCTTTGACCTGGGATGACGTTATAATGGTTAAAAAGTCGTTAAACACAAACAAACAACAACAAAACTATCTTTATATGTTGACAGAGACATTAAACACTAGTAGAGTTGTTGAATTGACATAAAATGAGAGAGGAAGAGAGTGATAGACAAACACCTAGTAAGAAATGCCTCAATTGGTGAGTTAATTGCTGTTAATCAGAACAATTAAAATGGCAGGGTTTTTTTTCAAACATAACTCAATTCCAAAACTAAAGAATATCTTTGCATATATTTTGTGCGATTAAAATATATAAGAAACAAACGTTGATTAACTCAGTTTAAGTATGATAATAGATTTGGGCCATCCTTAATTGTAAAACTGATTTTCATAAGTAAATGCATTTGGGTATTATTCTTCGACTGAGCGACGATCCAGGAGAGATTTAAACAAATTATAGTTTATTTGTGTCATCCATAACTATAAAAGTCTGATTTTCATAAATGTTTGTAAAGAGACGATACATGTCACGAACCAAACTATTTCCCTCGTAATGAAGACAGTCTGGGTTTGGTAACTACTCGTTAGAATGACTAAATTAAACTTGGAAAATGTGTGAAGTGCACATTTATGTACTCATATACTTCATGCCGTCTATTTATAGACCTTTAATTTTCCGCAAGGCTGATACAATATTTGGCTTGCCAGCAGGATATCAAGGGTTGGTTTATTCAGTTATCGAATCCCCAGAATTCTTATCATCCTTGGCAAACTGTCTTTTAGGGCTTTTTAATTACATCGTCTGCTTGTTCATTTGAAAGATTAACCACTTAAAAGAAACTGCGTTATTTTCATTGGATTATTACAAGCGCAAAAATATCACAATTTATGCATAGGATTATATAATTGTAATAAGCATAACAACAACATAAGTATACCGATAAAGCCTTTCATTTTCCCCATGTTTGTTTATAATGCACTAGCTTTCCCGACCCGGCGTTGTCCAAGAATATTTGTACTTGCATCATTATCGCAACAAAATATTATTATTTTGAAATCAATAGTACGTCCTCACAAAATTACATTCAAAACTTTCCTTGTTAATTTTGAAATTTTAAAATAATTAGATGTTAAAAGCCGACATTTACAATCTTAATTTCTTATTTAAATTTGTGTTAACATCATTGAAATCAGTGTAAAGCGAACGCCGGCTGAATTTTATAAATATTTTTTTGCAGAGGGTGAGTGGGCGTAAAGAAATTATATCGAATTACTTTTTTTCTTCTTAACAACATGGGGCAACACCAAAGAAAAGGAAATGTCTAGTTAGAATGAACAATTGATATTTTAAGAAGGAAGCTATTCCAATCTAAATTTTAGAATGCATCTGATTTTTCTTTATATATTATACTATGCAGCAATATTTCGATTATACATTTATATCGATGATTTTAGGAGGAAGAACAATGACTGGCGAATGGGAAGCTATGGCATTCCTTAGCTATACGGCCAGGAATCTCCCATCTCTTCTGAAACGACCGGTATCAATGTCTAATCGCAATTTTATCGTATAGTATCATATGTAATGACTATATTCTGTTCTTACAAACGTAATTGAGCACACTGTACTTATGATTCCAAAAATACAGAATTATACTATTATAACTCTATTTATATAAAGTTAGGTATGTGTACATGTTTATATATTTGTATGTACAGGATTCACTCCTAAACTATTTAACCGATCATTATGAATTTTTTTACACAGCTGCTAGGTGTAAGGGTGGGTAATGTGGGCTATATATTTTTTTAGTTTTATGTAAAAGGAACAAAGAGGGGGGTAGAAACCCGTTTGGAAAATTTAGAAATCTCCGATTTTTGGTAAATTTGAGCAATAGGTACTAGACATCAATTAATAAATGTTGTGGTATCATGCCTATTTAGATACGAAATGGACGCCTCCGATAAGTATATACGTACATAATACTGTAATTCACTCAGAGAGTCAAGTAGCAGAAGCTACACTGGCGACATTCTATTGCTGTAATATAAGTTTGTTTGTTTTCATGCGTGTTTGTTTTTTTATTTATTTATTATGTTACTTCGAGGATATAACAGTAAATATTCCACAAATTTCAGTTTCTTTAGAGTCATTTAAAGTCATTTTTTTATGGACCATGATATGGACACATGATATGGACACATGATATGGACACAAGGTTTCATTTGAAAATTCAAATATTTCAGATTTGCATTACATTTAATCGATAGTCATGCGACACTTATCAAGCAATGTACTTTCAATTTCTATTTCGTCTTAAGACCCTTTAAATTTGAGACATTTCTAGTATCGAAATCATGATCAAAATTGGATTCTAAACATAAAGTCTAGTAGCATTATAAGTTGATTTTAATCTCCATAAGGGGACATAAAAGTGGTGCAAAACTGTTCTATTGGAAGAATTAATTTTATCCGCCTGGAACCGGTATTTTTCTAGTATCTAAATGAGTAAATACAAAAGTTTTTTCTATCTAACCTATGTTAACATTAAAACACGTTAGGATCATTTAATTCTAATGATATAAGTTATTTATCTTCCTCCAACAAGGTAAGATGTGACACAAGGTCGGGAAAGTGGGATTTGAAAAGCCAGCGCCCGAGAAGGTGAGCACTCTGGCCTACAAAAAATGCCTGGGCAGCCCCGTCGGCATTCCTTGGTAGGGGCGCCCCAGGCAGTAAGCAATAAACTTACTCCTCCCCAAAGAGGGGAGGCAAAGCCTGGGAGGGTGCACCTCCTAGAACTACACAGGACAAATCCACAGACCGGCGGAAATCAAGCCCCGAAAGACAGGACAATACCAGTTTATGGGGTGCAGTATCCATTGGAACAGATACTACACTTTGATCCCGGCCAAAAGGTCAGGCATCTCCTAATCACTCAAACAAATCTCGATTTTGCTTATTTGCATATTTATTTATTTTTAAGTTTTTAATAAATTAATATTCTGTAATATACCTTTCCACTTTGTATTGTCAAATTTTCTTCTGCGTACGCAATCGTTTTATCGATATTACTATTATTATAATTATCAAAAAAATAAGACAAAGAGATTTTATTTAAAAAATGATCTTATTTAGGATTTCATTTTCATAGGGAGATAATTTACTTCCGGCTTTAGTAAAGTGTCAAATATCCCTGAGATGTCGAACAGATACTACACTTTGATCTTAGCCAAAAGGCCACGGAACCATAAAAAAAAATTATTTTGTGAATAAACATTTTTAGATGAAAAAAAAAAATGATTAAATAAGAATATTTTTTAATGGGCGGTGTAGTGTAGTATCGGTTCTGTTGTCATAAGACTGTCTTCCCAGGAATTACCTCCTCCGTTTATTTTTTTTGTGTGTAAGGGGGGGGGGGTTCTCCCAGAATGAAAAATCCCCAACACTCGATTTAGTCAGAATATCTTTTAAGGGGGGGGTAGTGTAGTATCGGTTCTGTTCTCATAAGATCGTCCACACAAGAATGACTTTCTCCTTTTTGGTGGAGGGAATTCGTGTTCGTTTATCATGATATTATCGTCTGTCGGGGGGAGGGGGTCAGTGTAGTATATGTTTGTTTACCATAATACTAGCTTAGGAAGAACGATAACTAAAGTTTATAATAAACATGTCTTTTTAACTAGAAAATTATGAAAGTTATCGTTCTTCCTTAGCCAGCATATTCATCTTTGTTTATGGCGACTATATTTTTCCAGCCAATTTTCATTTAATCATTTCACGTGGACAATGAAACTTGCCATGTTTTTAATGTTATCTAAATAAATAAATGCAAAAGTTTTTTCCACCTATTCTAACTATATTGACATTAAAACGGTTTATGCTTATTTAATTCTCTGTAGTATATTTTCATTCGTCATGATACATTCCTCCCAGGCATTACCTCCTCTTCGGAGGGGGGGGGGGGACGCTGTACAGCATACATTTGTTCCTCCCGATACCATTTCCTCAGTATTACCAGTTTTGTGTGTGGGGAGTTAGTGTACTATCTATTCTCCCAAGCATTAACCCCTCCTTGGGAGGGGGGGGGGGCGGGTCAGTGTATGTAGTTCGATCATCATGATATCATCCTCTCAGCCTCTCATTTGCATATTTATTTATTTTTAAGTTTCTCATGAATTAATATTTTCTAATCTGTTAATGATTAATTACATGCATTTATTAGTTTTTTAATACATTTGTTGCTGTTCCTATTTACTTTCTCCCACGAGAGTAGAGTTAGGCACAATGTCAATATTTAACGTGGGGAGAATCCAGCTCCCTCAAAATGGGCACTCTCAATTGGAACAAAAAGTTCAATTGCCTCGGTCTAGAAGGATTTCTCCTTCACTGACCGAGAACATAAAAACTAAGTTCAGATTCAGTGCAGATACTACATTTTGCTCCTAGCCAAAAGGACAAACAGTTGACATGTTGGTAGTGATGATGATGATGATGATGATGATGATGATGATGATGATGATGATGATGATTTGTTATAGAAAAGAAATAAACCTCCTCTAATCTTTCTAAATTACAAAAAAAAGTATATTTCTTTAATATTCTTTACATATTTTCCTTTCTTTTATAACAAAGGTGAAAAGTACAAAGTACCCATTTCGAATTACTCAGTAATAAAAAAGTGGAGTATTTGACCAATCGACGTTCCACCCTTATGTTTATTCATTTCATTATATTACCAGTTTTAATGAGGAATTCATTTTAATTTTTATGCTGAAACAAAATAAAATTTATCGACGTTGAATATCTTAAAGACCATATAAATTGGCCTTTTTGTTGTTTTTTTCTAAAAAAACAAAATTTGACGATGTTCATGCACAGTATATTTCCCACACATTGGAATACATCAAATAACACTACAACAATCATCATTTTTTAAAAATTTCCTCTAAATTACCAAAATGTTAAATGAAAATTACTTCTTTGGTTTCTGTAAAGAAGACTACAGCGTCAGTAATTGCTGGCCGGAGGGCGGGTTGTTTTTGCTAGTATATATATATATATATATATATATATATATATATATATATATATATATATATATATATAAGTGCGATCTTTAGACGGTCTAATCTTTTTAAGTAATATTAAGCTCTGTCTGAGAAGGCATTACGGACTGTATACAAGTGCAAACTCTGAAGCGGTCAAAAAGCAGATCTCGGTAATGTGTGTGTGTGTGTGTGTGTGAAGAAAATGTGACCCGTTCGGTTACCCAATGAGCTCGGGTTAAATTGTTTGAATCAGAGAAAAGTGAGTTTGCAAAGCTAGTACATAAACTATAAAAGAAAGTAAAAAACAAAATTAAAAACTAGCCCTCCCTCTCTCTCTTTCTATCTATCTTTCTTTCTATCTTTCTCTCTCTCTCTCTCTCCACAACTACAGGTTAAATAGTATTACTGCTTGTAGTTATGTAACCTTTTTGTTTATAATGGACTATTCCAATCGTTTTATTCTTCATTTCTTTATTACCTTTGACTGAGAGAGAGAAGGAGAGAGAGAGAGAGAGACAGACAGAGAGACAGACAGACAGACAGACAGACAGACAGAGTAAATACTGCATAAAATAAGAGCTGGGGTGGGGCTGGGGGTGGGGGTCATGCTACACAGAGTAAAAGAGGGTGAGAGAAATAGATTGAAACCTAATAAGAGATTGGTGACTTGGTTAATAAATTGCAAATTACGGCTAATTAGAATATTTTG
>OY744544.1:46121483-46141483 GCA_963556195.1 Sepiola atlantica
ACATCTCTGGGACATTGCTAGTGACCCACATACAACGGAACAAAGGATAGCAGATCAAGCAAGACAGATCCTCAAGCGAGGATGGTTCTCGGAGATGGAACTGACGGAAATCAGACAGAAGGCTAATGGCGAAACGGAGCAAGAAACACCACCAAAGGAGAGACCACAGGAAGAGGACAGGCAAAACATACACACTGAAACTGAAGAGATTGAAGACTACGGAATTACAGAACCAGGGGAGATAGAAGACTGCGGAACCACAGAACCTGCTGAGATAGAACTCAACGAAAAAGAAGCAAGTGAAGTGGAGAACATAAGACGATACATGTTAGAAAACAAAACAAAACTCCCATCTCTCAGGAATGAAGTAGCGAAGAAATTACAAGCAGAAACAGAAAGAGTAAACAGACTCCTCACACACATCCCAACAGAAACTATTACAGACCTAAACAACCTGATATATGCAGGGGCAAAATCGGTAAGTATGAAACTAAGAAACGAAGAGAATGGACAAAAGAGAGGACCGACAAAACCTGGATGGGAAATCAGACTGGAAACCCAGATCACCAAACTTCGGAAAGAAGCTAAAACTGTGAACAGAAGGAAGGAGGACATGAAACGATTAAGAAGCAAAAATCAGAAACGCAAGGAAAAACTAAATGAGAAACATGAAGAAATAAAACAAAGGATAGCAGCAATAGAAGGAAGACTGAGACGATACAGGTACAAATCAGAACAGAGCAAACAGAACAGGACCTTTGAAAACAATGAAAGCCAGTTTTACAAAAACGTAAATGGAGAAAAAACAACGACAGAGCAACCGAACCCAACAGAAACAAAACAATTCTGGAGCAAGATATGGGAAGAACCAAAAAAGCACAACAAGAATGCCCAATGGTTGAAAAACATGAAAGATGAACTGCAAGAAATCGAAGAAGGAACCGAAACAGAAATCAACAAAGAAACGATCAAGAAAACCCTAAGAAAAATGGCAAACTGGAGAGCACCAGGCCACGATGGAATACATGCATACTGGTTTAAAAAATTCACGACCCTGCATGAAAGAATAGCGCAGAAACTGAGCGGATGTATCCGCAAAACAGACATACCAGAATGGATGACGGAAGGAAGAACAACACTAATACAAAAAGACCCCAAAAAGGGAACGACCCCCAGCAACTACAGACCGATAACATGTCTACCAATAATGTGGAAAATTCTCACAGCACAACTGAGAGAACAAATCTACCAATCCCTGGACAAACGTGGACTGCTCCCCGAGGAACAAAAAGGATGCCGGAAAGGACAAAGAGGTGCACATGATCTACTATACATTGATCAAAAGACTCTGAAGGAGGTGAAGAGCAGACAAAAGAACATAACCATAGCATGGATTGACTACAAGAAAGCCTACGACAGAATCCCCCAAACATGGATAATTGAATGCTTAAAAATATACAAGATACCAGACAGGATTATTAATCTCATCCAGAAAGCAATGGAAACATGGAGACTAAAACTGACAGCCGGAGGACAATACCTGTCTGAGATAAAAATACAGAGAGGCATTTTTCAAGGAGATTCTCTATCACCACTACTGTTTATAATAGCCATGATGCCACTCAACTACATACTCAGAAAGTGTGATGCCGGATACAGGTTTACGGATACAGAACAAAGAATAAACCACCCGATGTACATGGATGACCTTAAACTGTTTTCAAAAAACAAAACAGAACTGGAAAAGCTGATAAACACAACCAGGATATTCAGCCAGGATATCCAAATGGAGTTTGGAATAGAAAAATGTGCACTGCTAGAGATCAAAAGAGGAAAACTGGAAAAGACAGAAGGTATAGAACTCCCCAACCAAGAGGAGATGAGGGCGCTAGGAGAACAAGATAGTTACAAATACCTGGGAGTTCTGGAAGCAGACACAATCAAATATACAGAAATGAAAGAGAAGATTGGAAAAGAATATCTACGAAGAACAAGGAAACTCTTAGAAACTAAACTATATAGCAGAAACCTAGTAAAAGGGATAAACACATGGGCTGTATCACTAATAAGATACTCTGGACCATTCATAGGCTGGACCAAAGAAGAACTCAGGCACCTTGACCAAAGAACTAGAAAACTAATGACTATGCACAATGCACTGCACCCAAAAGACGACGCGGATAGACTCTACGTGAAAAGAAATGAAGGAGGTAGAGGACTGGTAAGTATAGAAGACTGTGTGGAAGACACCAAAAAAGAGCTGGAGAAATATGTAACCCAGAACACGGAAAGACTGATCACCACAGCAAGAGACACCAGCCCAACAAACAACCCCGGAAGCACTGAACCCAGAAACAAAAAGACAAGAAAGGAAAAGTGGGAAGAAAAACAACTACATGGACGCTTTATAAGACTCACAAGCGATGAAGCCAATGAAAACAGCTGGGCATGGCTAAGAAAAGGAAACCTGAACAGAGAAACGGAATCTCTGCTGACGGCCGCACAGAACAATGCGATTAGGACAAACTTTATTAAAGCAAAGATAGATAAAACCCAGGAAAACAGCAAATGCAGATTGTGCGGACAAAGAGACGAAACGATAAATCATATAATAAGTGAATGTAGCAAGCTAGCACAAAGGGAATACAAGAACAGACATGACAGCATGGGGAAAGAAGTACACCGGGAAATGTGCAAACAACTGAATTTCGAATATGCAAGAAAACGGTACAAACACAAATCAGAAACTGTACTAGAAAACGAAAAACACAAAATCATATGGGATATGAATGTACAAACAGACAAACCCATAACAGCAAGGAGACCAGATATGATAATAATCAACAAGAAAGAAAAATCCTGCAAAATCGTGGACTTTGCCGTTCCAGCAGACCACAGAGTGAAGATCAAAGAGACGGAAAAGAGAAGCAAATATACTGAACTTGCCAGAGAATTGAAAGGAATATGGAACATGAAGAAAGTCAGTATAACACCAATAATCATAGGAGCACTAGGAACAGTCCCCAAAAACATGGAGAAAAGACTAGGAGAAATAGGAATCAAAGGGATAACTGAGACCATACAAAGGACAATAATGATCAAAACAGCTACAATCCTGAGAAATGTCCTCGAATGCGGAAACCAACCCACATAAGCAACGAATGGAGAACAAACACATAGAAGCACAAAACAACAGAACCGGGGAAAATACAACCGTACGAGAGAGGCGCAAGCATAGGCTGACGCCACGAAAATTATGGACAGAGGGTCGAGGAGGGAAAGCGCAAAACCAGACGTCCACTGGAAGAGCGCGGACAGCTCTGGGACCTTGGGAAGGCTTGTTGCCACTCGGGCCCCAGAGGGGACAAATGGCCCTTATCAGCGGGAAATCGTTGGTAGGTGGCTGTTGCGATTACCGCAAGGTCATCAGCGGTGATGAACGAAAAGAGGTGGAGCATACTGGAGGCCTGAGGAGACTTGTTGTCACTCAGACTCCAGGGAATACCACAGGTTGTCGGCAGTGGGTGACCACTGACGATGACCAGTGTGATAACTCCTAGTGAGTAAATAATAATAATAGTGATATTAATGATAATAATGATACTTATAATAATAATAATAATTATTCGCAATTGGTAATAATGTTAATGGTAACAGTAATGTATTGTAGTTCTAATTCTAATAATAATAATGGAAAAATATAAATATAATTGTGATAATTATACCGAGTATGGTATAATATATGATATATGTATGTATAACTATGTTATCTATTTGTATGTTTGTGGATAAATACGTTCTATATCCTAATAGGGACCTAATGTTGTCGTGTTTTTGGATTGCATACTAGGGGTAATTGGTTCTAGGGAATTTAGTACATACTACAGAATGATGAGTTTAGTTAGGGTTAAGTGATTTTAGTTTTTTTTGTGTTTACTCTATTTTCCAATGGTAACATTGGTTCAAGAGGGTATATGTAAATTACTAAGAATGTGTGATATGTTGTACCTACAGTTAATTGAAGTTTCTTGTTTTTTGTTTAGAAGTTTATCTCTATCACTAAATCTAATTGCATCAAATTTTTCACTTAGGCTTATGCAACAGGTTGAATTGAGAGAACTGCTGGTACTGTTTTTTTTAATAGTGTTCCAAGTTGTCTTAAATTTCAATACAATTTAATCACCACAGTGGTGAAATAAACAACATGATAAGCCATAGTTATTTTAAATTTTGTGCACACTTTTTCCGTCTGCTTGTTATTTATTTTTAATTTATTTTCCATATTAACACCCGGATTTATGGTTAGTAGTAAAGTTAAGGAAAGGGCATTTGATTATCTTTATGACTTTTACAATTGATATTTTTAAAACGAGCTTTTTCTAGAATCCTATTAAAAATACACATTTTTGTACAACAATAAAATTTCGTTTCTTTGTACAAGAGCCATGCACGCATAAAGACTACCAAACAATGACGTGTAGGTACAATTACTAATTTAATATTATTTTAAATTTTTAATAAGAGAATACATAAAAATGCACTTTAAATACTGTCGGGCAACGCTTGGTCGGTACATCTATATATATATATATATATATATATATATATATATATATATATATATATAAGTAAAATTAAATAAACATTAGAAACAGTCTCCATAGATCAACCAACGTTTCGCCGTTTGCACGTCTCGTTCATGATTCTGAATATATATATATATATATAAAATAAATTGATTTCAATTCCGAAAGTCCCCCCCCCCCCAAAAAAAAACCCCGTAACGTATCAAGTAAATTGCTTTATTTTCAATTTTCTATGATCATTTCACCAATGGAGCTATAGAATCAAACAAAGTTTGAATTTTACAGCCAATAATGAATCTTCAAGAAAAAGCCAAAAAATCAACTCACATTCATACAGTTTGCCAAGATACAAGTCATATTGTCTTATACACGTGCCAGCTGATTTAATTTAATTGTTTACAGGTCGGCTATCTTTGATTTTTTTTGTATTATTAGAATCGAAGTCAATTTATAATTGCTGTGGAATCACGTACTAGAATCTTTCAATAAAAAAAGTGGAATATCCATTGTGCATAAAGCACGTGAGTTTGACTACACAACCCAAATATAATGTAATATAAACACATATAATATATATAAAAGCATTTTTGAACCATATTTCATGTCTTCCACTATGTATCATTCAAAATTATTTGGCTTGATTTACGGCTACTCAATTGCTAATAATTAACAGGGTAGCTTTAATATTCAAAATAATTATGTGAACGGGCACAAAAAAGAGGCATGTATATAACATTGCCCCCAAAATAAAATCTTACGAAATGAAACTATTCCAAATAAATATATATTTGATATTAATATTTCATAAACAGACAATTTTTTAAACCTATAAATATTTTAAAAACATATTGTATATTAAAGTGTTGCATGGGGGCACCGCTACCATGGAGACGATTCACATGCTTCGATTACATTGCTTTAAGGCCGGTCCTAATCATTATTATAGCCTGGGCTTCAGCCAAATGAGAATGACAGCACCACAATAGTAATTAGAATCGTCTCTGATCACCTATCATTTTAGATATTCGAAATCAAATACTTTTTTGTATTCATATTTAAAATAATTGAATATTCAGGAAATATTTTCACTGAATTCGTTTCAGACAAATTTTATATTTCCTTATCAAAAAAATGTATTTATTCATTATTTAGTCTCAACTTGATATAAGCATATTTATCTCTGAATAAGTGAATTAGAGTGAGGAACACAAGTTAGCTTCGATATTATAGGACGAAAAAAAAGTTGGTTCGAAACCGGACCTTAGTTTTTCCTAAAAAGACTTTCAGATTATTTTGCACTAAGAGAAAAACGAAAATTGATAAGAGAAAGAAAGAGTTGTTTTTCTTTTCACGATATTTTGGGAGATAGGAAATCCTCAAATGAGAGCGATGACATTCATCAACGTCAGTTGTGGTGTCAACAGATCCATCCTCTGACTGGTTGCAAATGAGGACTGGGCCACCTTTCATATGCTGCACAAACAATAAGGCTTTTAACCGATAATGGCGATTGTGACAATATTGGTGGATTGGAAAAAATTAAAATGAGAATAGTCTTGGTTTTCTTAAGTTATGAAAACGAAAAAGAATTTTTAAATGTTTTGACATGAGAACGGAAAAGCGAAAATTGATAAGAGAAAGAATGGTTGTTTTCTTTGCATCAGGAGATTTGGGATATGGGAAAGGCCGAGGTAAAAAAAAACAGGGTGACCTGCCATATGTTCACTGTGTCATGAACAGGGCAGAGTGATTTACATTCTCTGCATTAAATGGACGTTGCAGTGTTAAGATAACATGCGTCTATGGATCAACCATTTGCAAGGAATGGTAATTAATTTGTTTTTACTAAAGATACCGGCCATGTTGTTGTATGTGACGATGGAAAGTGGAGTATGTGCTGGAAGACACTTCTCTGTCTTTATATGACAGTTGTTAAAGAAAGCTTTATCGTTAATTTAAATAATGCAAATACATTTCTTTCTATGAATATAAGTTTTGAGGGGGGATCTCTACCCCCCCCCCCCAGTTGGAGATAGAAACAGATGAAGAAGAAGGAAAGAATACGGCGGGGTAGAATCCATTGACCACCTAGAGTATTGAGAGAGCGGATCCTTATGAGTGGAAATTACCAATATGGCAAGAAATAATGATGAGAATACATTTTTTTATTACTGAATTAATTCTATTGGGAAATGGATTCAGTTCTGCCCAGTCTCAAAACATATAAGGAAAAGCGTAACAGGCTTTGCAAACTCACTTTTGCTCGCCCACCGAATCCATATCATTGAGAGATGAACCCCTGACTTAGGGTTGATATCGCCTAGCCAGAATCGCCCAGAACTTGTTAAGATTTGCCGGTCTGAAACACAGAAGTAGAATATATAAGCGTGGAAGTACACGGCTTATAACTGAACGTCTTTTCTACCCAAATAATTATTCTCATACAAAAACCAACTGACGGATTTGTTAATTACTTTTCTTTCATTGTTCTGCTTTAGAAATTACCCTTTGCTCCTCATGGGTACCAAGTTGCTGACCAGCACCGGACAGTAGCCCTTTGAATTTTAAATCACAACGTGGGAGAGCAATGATTGCCGGATAAGGATCCTTCGACATATTCGGCCTTCATCAGTACAGCAACTTTTCCCGAACAGTGGCGTGTGACCAACGGAACTCAGGAACGGCCAAATTGATGACGTCACCCGGTCGAGGAGGGAGTGGGGTACAATAAAAATAATGTGTGCTTATTTTTTATAAATCTTATAGAATGTTTAAAATGGTTAAATGTAAAAATATTAAACTAATATTTTTCTCAAAATATTTTTTATACACAGAATATTGTCTTTTTTATTTTAGTTCACTTAGCTCTCAGAGATCAAGAGGTCCATTTCTGATGCTAACATTTGATTTCTTTATAAGTTACGTAGATATCCGATTGTCCATTTAAGGATCGTCTGTCCTTTTCAAACATCGAATAAGTAAAGCAGTGACTAATAATTTTCTACTCTTTAATGAACCAATTAACTTAGTTGTAATAGTTTCTTTTTTTGTGGTATTTGCTTGCTTTTACCGAATTCCAGAATCAGAATTCATCTGGTCTCGTGGAGTATCCAGCTTAGTGTTGTTACTTGACATAGCATCAGTAGGAGAAGGCGCACCATTACTTTCCTTTCCTCTATGAACCCGTGTGAAGCCATGCGAAGTGGATCTTATTTGGGCTTCGAATTTTACATTATTTTTATTTGACCATTTGGTCAGGGTTTACTTCTTAAGGAAATAATTCTCATACCAGGATGTCCTGAAAAACCGCCAAACAGAGAGACTGTAGACATTCAACTTTATTTTTATTGTAAGTCAAATTGTCTGCAAAAAGTTAACGTAAATATTTGTTGATAATTTAGGTTAATAGTCAGTTATTAATATACTAAAGTATTAATAAAATAAGTAATTTCGCCTTTTTTCATGCAATATTTATGATTAACAATAAATAGATAGCAACATAATGAAAACAATCAGCTGTAGATAAAAATGCACTTTGTTTCTGATCTCAAGATTAGATAATATAGAAAATGGTTGATATGAAAGAAGGAAACTGGAGGCAGTTTTGAAATCAACTAATTGTAGTTTAAACAAGAACATAAGTGAGTCGTGAAATTGCATACTTCTGCCTGATAATGTAATGATGGGCTAAAGTCTCGACTAGGCCTTACTTCTCCATATTTTATGAAGTTTTCCCGAAGTTATGCCACCAAAACGTTGATGACTAAAACATAATAATGTTCATAACTCAAAAAATATTTGTCTAATCAGGCTGAACTTCTGCACGACAGTTACTGTTATGAAAGAGCATCAGATCCATTCATCAAATTTTGAAAAATCTGAAGTTGAAATTCTGTCAAAATTTCGACCATGACCTAATTTTTCAATGTCAAAGGTCATATAAGATGCACAACTTCATTGCTACAATACGGACCAAGTAGCTAGTCTCTACGATGAATAAGGCCAAAGTTATCGCCAAAAGTGTGACTTTTATCTTTTCTGTAACCTTGACCTTTTACCTAGATGTTCCAGAATTAAACCAGTTAGACCATGACTGATATTTTGACTAAGTTTGATGACGATTGGTCAAGCGATGTGGATGCTATACTGTACACACACACACACACACCAGCACACGCACACACACACACACACACACCAGCACACACACACACACACACCAGCACATACACACACACACCAGCACACACAATTGCTCCTTATTTTATTTGATCGTCTTCCATTTTCTTTAATATTGACGGCTCTTCTCAAAATTGACACTTACGTTTTTTGTTTTCTTATAAAATATTCTCTTTTAATTTGTACTTTTTCTAAATCACAACTTGGTTAATGTAATGAATAATGCCGTAAAGAAAACGAGACTTTAGCTATAGAAGATTTATTCAGTTATTTATGAAGTTACGATGTTGCGCCAAGTAGACACATATTAAAAAACGGGATTATTAGGCAATCTTTAACGTAATACGCATTAAAGAGTTCCACCAAAAGGGAGGTAATTAGGACGGATGAAAAAAAGATAAAAGAACAACTGTTACAATTGTATTTTGTTTTTGCTTCAGCTCGTTAATTAATTTTTGAAATTCGATCATTAAGAAATTCAACTAAATTAATAAATAAGAATGTATTCATTGTGATTAGGACGCTGAAGTAAATAACGAAATGTTCC
Organism: Sepiola atlantica; assembly: GCA_963556195.1. Taxonomy (NCBI): domain Eukaryota; kingdom Metazoa; phylum Mollusca; class Cephalopoda; order Sepiida; family Sepiolidae; genus Sepiola; species Sepiola atlantica. Next base: position 46,130,796 of record OY744544.1, read on the forward strand.
GACTAAGGTTTATCATACAGAGCACACTTATGACTACATAAAAGTCTTTTGGTGAAGAATTAACATCAAGTGTTGACTACACCAGTATTTTGGTAATTGATAAGAGCTTGATAAAATAAAGGATGTCACTGTTAAGGTTTAATGCACACATGGAAATACAAGAGATTAGCCTCTTGAAAATGAACCCCTGTACTTGTGCGACTCATGTTATCTAAATAGGACTGCCCCTCCCCCTCCCTCCTTTACACCAAGGAGTAACAAAGAATCATTACAGCGAGCCCCCCTCCCCCCCCCCCGATGGTATTTGTTTCCTTCTCTGAGGCCCATGTACTTACAGGGCTTTTATAAAGATGAATTCATAAAGAAGTCGGGTATTGATAGCAGAAGTATATGAATACAAAGTATAACAGACATTTCCTTTTTGTCTGAATTTTTGGGAGGAGGAGGATGAGGAGGAGGAGCTATCTCAATTCATATTAGTTTCGTTGAACTATTGTCCTTATCAACACTGATATTTATATTTATGCACTGAAAAATAAGATGTGTGAAAGCGTTCATCCATATGCTATCTTGTTCCAACGTAAGCAGTAGAACTAGTACAGCAATGAATTCTATTGGTGAACCGTTGATGAAAGAAAATAAATACCAAAGTGCAATCTATTCAGACAAGGCTGAAGTCAGGAATTAAAAGAACACACATGGACAACACTTCATATTTTTATTGGCTGAGATTTTTCATGTCAGAACTGGACGCTGTCCGTGATGAGAAAGAGAGCGAAGCATCATTTCTATTTTTGGAGTGACGTAAGTGACGAGTACTAATAAAGGCAGATAACTTATAACTGACTATTACACAGAAAATATTTTAAACAAATCTAAATTGAATATCTTAATTAGATGATCTCCCCTTTAAAGATTGGCTGTTTGGAGTTTCTAAAGTTAGATGGTTTTGGCTGGCAGTCAATTTGCATGTGTCATTAATATATAAATTCTACTTTTTGATTGAAGAGTGCTAGTGATTATATGAGCTGCAAGAGGAAGGACTGACAATTTGGGTAGCAGAGCATAGTTGACTTTTTCAAGAACTTTCAAGAACTTCCTGACATCATCAAGGCTACAAAAATGTCTACACAACCTACACTGGATCCAGAAAAATATAATTCTGGGAGAAAGGAAATGAGGTTGAAAAGGCAAAAAGGGCCCCTACAGTGCTTTTGTATTTAACTGGAAAAGCATAGAAGCAATTTTGGAAATGGATCCAGAAACATTTAATGGTGAAGATGGGATGACAGTTCTATATGAAAAGTTTGATACTCTCTTCAAAGATGATACGAACTTGGTTGCCTTGGTGGTGTAGAAGTTTTTGAAAAATATATGAGACCAAAAGATACCTCAGTCAACGATTATCTGATTGAATTGTTTCATCTGGTTGCCAAGTTGAGGGAATATGAGATCAGCTTACCAGAACCAGTTTTGGCATACCGAGCCTTAAAAGTGCCAACCTCTCTGATGACAATGAGATGCTAGTGAAAGTTATGGAAGAGGATTTGACAATGGATGCCATGTGAAAACAGCTGCGAAAAATAATGAGACACATTCGATGTGTTTCTGGTGGTTCCCATGTTATGTCTGATCAGATCAAAAGAGACAGATGTTGCCTTTACAAACAACTAATCTACAAAGGGGAGATAATTTAATTAACAACTCTTCTCCATTTGTATTTTTAAGGAGATCTCTTATACCTAACCAGTTGTCTTGAGGAAGAAACACCTCTTTTTGTTAAAACATCAGCAACCGAGTGTTTTTGCGAAACCCAAACACAATAGTTTATAAGTAGATTCAGGTCGGAACAATACACCTAAAGAGGAGAAAAGGGTACATTGGCAGAAACATAGTATAACACATAAATAGCAGTGTTGTTGAGAACAATAGCGTGAAGAAAAACAATGTTAATCATTTTAAAATGACTTTGGCTAAGGCATGCAGTTGCCCCCCTCATCTACAAAACCAACGAACTAATGTTTAACAAACATTTTTGGTTTACCAACTGGCAGTCTACTCAGAGAGTGTATGGAGATATGCTCTAGTCAGATATATCTTGATGAAATGCATACAGATGCCCACTGTAAAGTTTAGACTTGGTGGGTGTCGGCCACTATTAAAGCTGATTGATTGACTTGGTGGAGTGCAGCTATTGACCTTGGTTGCTGACACATTTAGTGTTGATCATAAAAAAGAATTAGACAAGGAAGAGCATTGTCCGTAAAACTTTTGCTTCAAATGAACCTTCATGAATGTTTCCATGCATGCAGCTAGACAGTTACCTGGACGGGGGCCCACCAGTGTGCATGATGACCCTCAACCGACACGTTGATAAAAAAGAACCGGTAAAGAAGAAGAAAGACTACATGATATTAATGATAGCAAAAAATGCAAAGGAAGAAAGAAAATATTGAAATTATTATAAAAATTATCAGTTTCTTAATTTCTCTTACAAATAAACAGAAGAAGGACGAAACACCTGACTTATAACAGGATTTATTGACCCTTAAAAGTAATACACCAAAATAGCAATACATGCCAAACTTCCTAATACATGAATATATGAAAAGCGACTTTTTTATGGAAGATGCTCCAGACAAGGCATGAAGCCACTTGATGTAAGGAGCTAAAAAAATACTACTTCACGGTCAAAAACTAGCAAACGATAAGTGTTAGATGGATAGATTCCGACCCAGAAAACAGGAATTATTCCCCCTTTGTCAGAAACATCGTTCTTTGAATGTGAGAACTAAAAGAAATAATAAGGGAAACGAAAGTTACGAGGCAGCTCTTTTCTGAAAAGCACGTCGACGGAATTTGTCTGGATAGAGAGGCGACCGACCGCATGTCACAGAACAGGTTTGAATTGATAAGAGCAGTTGACAAACAATGTTGTGAATTCGGTGATCAAACCGAAAAATGGGGAAAAGAAGAAATAAAATCATACCTTCACACATTTCATATTTTTTATCACATGGCTAAATTAACCAATAGTTGACTGCTGATTGTCACATGATCTGGGACATCACGTCTCAGAAAAAAAACAGCTCCAAGATAATTATTATTACATTTTTCATACATTCATGTTTGCTTTCGATTTATATATATTATAATGTTTATATATATAATATATAATGTTTATATATATAATATATAATGTTTATATATATAATATATAATGTTTTTATATATAATATATAATGTTTATATATATAATATATAATGTTTTTATATATAATATATGTTTTCATATATAATATATAATGTTTATATATATAATATATAATGTTTATATATATATAATGTTTTTATATATAATAGATAATGTTTATATATATAATATATAATGTTTTAACTCTACGCTGATATTAATATATACACAAAGGCAGAACGGGATTTTACAAAATGGATATTCAGGATTAGCTTTTTATCTTGTAAAGTAATAAGATTCATCAGACATATTGAAAAGTTCTATAATAGTTGTTGAAAAAGAATTTCATCATTTAAACCATGGCAAACAACAGTTTTGATTTTCTATGATATGATCTGGAATAACTTTAACACTCACCGGACCTTAAACCCCAGATTGTTTATCTGCCGGTTTATCTTACAGATTATGTCTATCAAAACAATCCCCAGACTATTCTTGAACTCAAGAGGGCCACCATAGCCCAAACCAGAATAGTGCCAAGAGAGGCAAAGTGTGTCCCTCCAAGTTATTGACAATTTTGCACGTTCTTTACAGATGTGCTTATCATTGAACAGCGATAAAAAAGACTGTTGGATATTCGTTATTGAAACTTGGTGTACAACTTAGGCATAGACTTAAGTTTATTTGCACCAATATTGCAGAAAGGATTGTGAATTTTATTAACAATTCAATGGGTGTGATTTTTTAGGATCACCCTTGAATTCTCCTTGTTTGAAAGTAACAGCACATCTCTAAAATATTACCAGTTTTATGTTGTTCTCAGGTCTGTACATACCAATGGTTCGCACCTCAATGATGCCAATGTGAATATCTTAACTAAGAATTTCACCAAGAAGAGCCAACAATCTGAAACAGCTGAGGAAACATTGCATCATCTCACATCCATTATGTTCCAAGTATTAAGAATTTTACAAGCATTTAATAAACCAATAGACTGTTCTCCTGATTTTATCTATTTTAGCTTTAATGTAGTTTGTCCTAATCGCATTGTTCTGTTTCCGTTTCTCTGTTCAAGTGTCCTTTTCTTAGCCATGCCCAGCAATTTTCGTTGGTTTCTTCTCTTGTCAGTCTTTTGAAGTTGTTTTTCTTCCCACTTTTCTTTTCTTGTCCTTTTGTTTCTGGTTTTGGTGCTTCCTGAGTTGCTCGTTGTAACAATGTCACTAGTTGTCTTTCCGTGTTCTGAGTTATGTATTTCTCCAGTTCTTTTTTTTTAGTCTTCCACACACTCTTCTATACTTACCAGTCCTCTTCTCCTTTCGTTTCTTTTCATGTAGCGTCTGTTCATATCATCTTTTGGGTGTAGTGCATTGTGCATGGTCATTAATTTTCTAGTCCTTTGGTCAAGGTACCTGAGTTCTTCTTTATTCCAGCCTATGAATGGTCCAGAGCATCTTATTAGTGATACTCCCCATGTGTTTATTCCTTTTACTAGATTCCATGCTATATAATTTCGTTTCTAGAAGTTTTCTTGTTTTTCGTAAATATTCTTTTCCAATCTTCTCTTTCATTTCTGTAGATTTGATGGTGTCTGCTTTTAGAACTCCCAAATATTTGTAGCTATCCTGTTCGCTTAGCGCCCTCATTTCCTCTAGGTTGGGGAGTTCCATGCCCTCTGTCGTCTCCAGTTTTCCTCTTTTCATTTCTAGTAGTGCACACTTTTCCATTCCGAATTCCATTTGGATGTTCTGACTGAAGATTCTGGTCGTATTTATCAGCTTTTCCAGTTCCTTTTTTCTTTTTGAAAATAGTTTTAGTCGTCCATGTGCATCAGGTGGTTTACTCTTGTTTCTGTGTCGGTAGACTTGTATCCGGAATCAATTTTCTGAGTATGTAGTTGAGCAGCATCATGGTTATTATAAACAGTAGTGGTGAAAGAGAGTCTTCTTGGAAAATACCTCTCTGTATTTTTTATCTCAGTCAGGTGTTGCCCTCCGGCTGTCAGTTCTAGTCTCCATTGCTTTCTTGATAAGATTAATAATCCTGTCGAGTATCTTGTATATTTTAAACATTCAATTATCCATGGTTGATGGATTCTGCCGGAAGCTCTTTTATAGTCAATCCATGCCATGGATATGTTCTTTTTTCTGCTTCTTACCTCCGTCAGGATCTTTTGATCTATGTATAGCAGATCGTGCATCCCTCTTTTCCCTTTTCAGAATCTTTTTTGTTCTACATGGAGTAGTCCACAACTGTTCAGGGATTGGTAGATTTGTTCTCTCAGTTGTGCCATCAGGATTTTCCACATTGTTGGTAAACTGGTTATTGGTCTGTAGTTGCTTCGGATCGTTTCGTTTTTGGGCATCTTTTTATATTATTATTATTATTATTATTATTATTATTATTATTACCTAGTAGTTTCAACTTTTGGATGTTTTTAGTTGGAGTTTTCTTTTTCGAACATCAAGTCAATTGCCTTGACTTTAGACATTCAAGCTGTACCTTAACACTTTCGCTGTTCCTAACAGGCAAGCCTTTTGCAGAATTGGAAAAGAAATTGTCTCGTCAATCTGTTTAAGCTATTTATGGTGACTTTTTGTTATGGCTCCAAGCGTTCCAATTACAATGGGAATCACCTTTACTTATTTACATTTCCATAGTCTAACTAATTCCCATTTTAGATCTTGATATTTATTTATTTTGTCGTGTTCTTTCTCCTGCACACTGATATCAAAGGGGCAGGCTATATCAATGATTAAGCAAGCTCTCTTGTTTTTGTTTAGAAAGATTAAGTCGGGTTTGGAATGTTCAAGAACTTTATCAGTTTGTATGCGCATGTCCCAAAGAAGTTTGACATTGTCGTTCTCCTGTACCACTTCTGACTTATATTCATACAACTTCTCATTGTGGTCCAATTTATAAACTTTGCATATATTCCAGTGTAGTACCTGAGCGACTGTTATGTCTCCATTTTTTATACTGGTGTTGCACTAGCATTGGGCATTCAGATACAATATGCACTAAGGTTTCTTCCCTAATCTTCCGTAATCACAATCAGCATATCGGTGATTCTACAGTTTTGTCAATGTAATGTTTGATGGCTGCCATTTTGAGATCACTGCTAACCAACTAATTCCAACTGTCATTTCCTCTAAATGCAGTATTCTTAAATAATACACTGTGTAGTTTCTTTCCAAATAATTTTAACCCTATCTCTTGTAACCTTTGATTCTTTTTCACCCCAGTTCTTAGTATTTCCTTTTTTTTCACTTCACGGTGAAGAATCTCATTACTTTCAGAAATAGATTTATATAGACAACCTTCTTCTATATTCACAACATCTTCAACACTAAGTAGACCTCGACCACCCTCCTTTTCAGGTAGATACAATCGATCTGCATCTCATTTCTTTGCAAAAGCTCCATAAATTGTAAGTATTTTCTGTGTTTTGGTATCCAAACATTTTTGTTCATCTACATTCCAGTCAAGTATACCGGCAGTATATCGAATGATAGCTACTGTTCTGGCATTGATAGCATAGATTGTATTTCGACTGTGGAGGTGTTATTTAAGAATAATGCTTACTCTCCTGTTGTACTCAGCTGTGACCTGGTTTTTAATTTCTTTGTTTTTAGTCTTATCTGCCTCCAGTATTCCCAAGTATTTGCAGCCCCTCTCACTGTCTACATTCTTTATCAGATCTGTTGTTGGGAGTTCAAGGTCATCTGAATGGACAAGTTTACTTTTGTTTACAACAAGAATGGCACATTTAGTGATGCCAAATTCCATTCGTATGTCGTCACTAAAATATTTAACCGTATTCATTAGTGTATCAAGTTGGGTTTCATTTTTTCCAAAAACCTTAAGGTCATCCATGAATAGTAAGTGGTTGACTGTAGGAAGTCCTTTCACAAGTTCATATCCTGCTTTCACATTACATAAGAAATGTGTCATTAAAATCAAACTAATGACAAAAAGCAAGACTATCACCCTGGAAAATCCCTCTCCTGATTTTCACTTTACCTAATGCAACACTTCCTGAAGTTCAATTGGTTTCCCAATTCTTCATGCTATTCTTTAAAGCTGTTTAAATGTTGGGTGCAATTCCGAAAATCTCCAGGCATTTATGTATTCATTAATGAGGCACCATGTCAAATGCTTTCTTAAAATATTATTAATCAGAAATATTATTGTTATTATTATCATTATCATTATTATTATTATTTATTTTTATCATATAGAAGTAAAAAGGCTTATAATATTGGTATGTGATTTACATGCTTACGTTTGTGGTGTGTATATTAGACAGCAATACTTTAATAAAAATCACTCTTTCCCTAAATGCTCACAGAGATATTAAGAAATATTAGATTGGTTGAATCAGTATATTGCAAGAGGGCGAGAGAAATACATAGATAGCTAAGAGAGAGGTGGGTTGACTTGTTCAGTTAATTGTAAATTACAATTAAAACAGATTTTCTTAAAGATACAAAACTAAATATTTTAGCACGTATGTTGTGTTATTAAAGTTTATAAAAAACGATTATGGAAATAAACTTTGATTGACTCACATTTAATATAATAATAAATGTGTGTATGAACATTGGACATAAGGAAAAAGAATGGAAAAGCTTAGGAAGGAGATTTATAGAATTTTGACTTGAAACAAAATTCTCTGATAAGGAAGGCTCATTTTATCAGCAGGTGAGCAAAACCCTATGCATTCTGCTGCTATTCACACATTAACAATGACATCTTTTGCTCTGTTCGTTCTCATTATTTTTAGGATTTCTTGCTAATTTTTCTAACCTTCTCAAGGTGAATCTTCATCTCATCCATATTTCCGAAAATGTTGGATTCTGTGCAGAAAGAAATGCTTTACCTGTTTGTATTGAGGTTTATCTAGCTGGGGAAATTAGATCTCTACCTGCAATTAAGTAGCTTCAGGTTAGAAATGAGGGCTTATAAGATTCGCTTCTAATTAATGAGAACATTTGCAGGTAATTATATATATATATATATATATATATATATATAATCTTATATATGTATATATATTATCTTATATATAGCCTGCTTCTCTTTTTTATGATTAATATCTTCTTTTAAATACGAAGTAATACTTAATTCTGTTGAGCTAGTAATTTATGCCAATATCGGTTTATGTTCTTAAAAACATTGTATTTCCAATCAATTTTTAAATATAATTATTCTTATCATTAGTGGCATTATAAAGAGGGTTAGAAAGAACTAACCCTACCAAAGTCATTAAAAACTGAATTTTATTTAATAAGAGAAATTTTTGTATGCATCGGTATGAGACCGGTTAAAATTGGATAATCGACATATATTTGACAATCGCTGTGTTTCTTCCAAAATTCGAGGGTTATTGAATTATTATTTTTACATCGCATAAAATAAAGCGAGATTTTATAAAAAAGTAATTAATTATTTCAAAAGAATTTCGAAGCATTTACATTGTTGATAAGAAAGTAAAATCCATTTGTTTGCATAGTTCCCAGTGTACTGCTTTCCCCATGCAGTCATGCTTATTTTTGTATTCTTTTAGGGCCAGTTTTGGGCATTCACTTATGTGATTTACTGTTTCGTCTCTTTGTCCGTAAAATCTGCATTTATTGTTTTTCTAAGTTTTATCTATTTTAGCTTTAATGTAGTTGTCCTAATCGCATTGTTTTGTGCAGCCGTCAGTAGGGATTCCGTTTCTCTGTTCAGGTATCCTTTTCTCAGCCATGCATAACTATTTTCGTGCGTCTCTTCTCTTGTCATTCCTATGAAACGTCCATGTAGTTTTTTTCTTCTCACTTTTCTTTTCTTGTCTGTTTGTTTCTGGTTTTGGTGTCTCTTGCTGCGGTGATCAGCCTTTCTGTGTTCTGGTTTATGTATTTCTCCAGATCTTTTTTAATGTTGTTCACACAGTCTTCTATACTTACCAGTCCTCTTCCCCCTTCGTTTCTTTTCACGTAGAGTCTGTCTGTATCGTCTTTTGTATGTAGTACATAGTGCATGGCCATCATTATTATTATTATTATTTATATTATTATTATTATAATTATTATTAATATTATTATTAATATTATTGTTGTTATTAATATTATTATTGATATTATTATTAATATTATTATTATTATTATTGTTTTTGTTGTTGCTATTGTATAGAGTATTCTATTTGTTTAATTTGATTGGTTGCGTTTATTTATTGCAATATATTTTAATGCTGTTTTCATTTTAGATAAACACTCAGCTCAATAGCATTCATCCTCCTTATCATCATATTCGGTTTAACGTCCGTTTTACATGCTGACATGTGCTGGGCAGTTTTTAGAAATTGACTTAGAAATTAACCCATCTGGCTAGGTCTTTATTTATCCCTCTTTCTCTCAAATTGTTCCTCAACACTTCCTTACATGTTTTCTTTTGCCTTCCCTTGCAAACTGTTTAATATCTTATCGATTCTTTCAATGTGACCAAACCAACGAAGTCTCCTGTTCTGCAGACATTTCCCTATACTATCCATATTTAATCGTCCTCTGATGTTATTAGATCTAAGCCTATCTTTAAGACTCACATTACACATCCATTGTATTATTCTCATATCATTTTTCTCCATGCAACACATATCTTCAAACCTCACTTTTTATTTTAAATAAACACTAAGCTCAATACCATCACAATTAAATAAACACTAAGCTCAATAGCATCACAATTAAATAAACACTAAGCTCAATACCATCACAATTAAATAAAAACTAAGTTCAATCGTATTGTCAATTTAGATAAATGCGAAGCTCAATAGCATTTTCATTTTAGATAAACACTAAGCCCAATAGCCTTGTTAGCACTATAGATGCAACCAACGTTCATAAAAAAGGAGAATGCATTTGTAAACTCCATGCATTTATTGATGCAACTGCATTGGCATCTAGTTGTCCGAGACATTCTCTGTATCTGTTTCTGTGAATTCTATAAAAATCAGTCCAGACAAGATCTGTTTCGCACTAAATCAGTTTATATTAACAAATAGGACAACAAGAAACATACATCAAGTGGAAATAAGTAATTTATAATTAAAAAACAAAAGAATAAAGATAGCGTTTGATGCATCCATCTGATAAATTCATTCGTTCACGGATGATTGAAGATTGTGCTGTCTGGTGTCGTAACTCAGTCATCAGATTGCAATCTGATAAGTCCCAGTGTAACCGTTTGTCTAGCGAGGCATATTTTATGAATGTTTGATGCAACTCGTTTAAATATACCGTCTCTCAAACGGATAGCTTTCTGGTAGCAATCATCTATTCTAATGACATCATTTGTCTTACGCATAATTGATGTTCGTTTTTATAAGTGCGTGTGAGAGTGTACAGCTTTGTTGCTCAAACTGTTTTTATGAAAACATTATTCTTTCATTTAGCAGGAACAGTTAAGTACTTAATAATGAACATTCATATTAATATTAATGTCTGTCATTTAAAGAGAG